>JANJGK010002521.1:0-123433 GCA_039081455.1 Macrobrachium rosenbergii | reverse complement strand
ACAAGAATAAACTGGACAAGTTTGAACTCAAATTTAACCGTGGAATTCCACATCTCCACTGTAGAAGAAGAGCGCAGGAAAAACTACAATTGGAGCATTCTCATGGGAATATGTTCGTGACCCAAATCAATTTTTGATGCTTGTAATTTTCATTTAGTTATTGTATGAGTCTATATTCAGGACATGTGATTTATTTAAACCTGCTGCTGGTTCAGTATTTCAGGATATATAATTTCCATATTCATTTCTTCTCAGTTTAATTTTAGCCAACCAGTAGCTCAGTATTATTTAGATACCTGAATTGCTCTGTCAGCTAGAAAGCATTGTTCCATGATATATATTCTTAACTTCATTTTCTGATTAGTTTAACAATAGCTTTGTGGCATCACAGTTTACTAAGGGCTAAATAGTCATATTTACTTAAGATTTATGAGTGATATGTCAAGTACTTTAGTGCATTTCAGGATAGTTTTGTAATTTCTTACCAGTTTAAAATTGGCTGTCAATTAGCTCAGTATTTTTTGGGATTTATACATTAATGGTAATTTCTTATCAGTATTTATATCAGCTGAAAGCAATTCATTGCATTTCAAGATGCATAATTTTATTTTTACCTGAGCCTAATATGAGTTTGCAGTCGGTTACAAATAGCTCAGTGCTTCAGGATACATTCTTTTTAAACACAAGATTCATAACTGTTGAATATTGGAAATCAAAGAGCTCAATTAGTTTCAGGATGCATAGTTTTCTCTTGAATTCCTTAGCTGTGTCAATATCAGCTTTCAAGTAACTTAGTACATTTTAGGGTACATAGTTCTTCTTCTTCTTCTTCTTCTTCTTCTTCTTCTTCTTCTTTCTGTGCATCTTTTCCCGCTTCTATGAGGGGTCGAGGTTTCTGACAGCTTTCCTCCACCTGACTCTTCTGTCAAACACATTGTCCTCTGACAATTGTTTGTCTCTCAGGTCATCTCCAACTACATCCATCCACCTTCTTAGCTTCTTCAGTCTTCCTCTCGCTCTCTCTCTCCCACCAGGCACCCCCATCTGCATCACTCTCCTCCCTGCATATGTCTCATCCTTCTCACCACATGGCCATACCACTGCAGTCTTCTTCTTTCCTGGGCCTTCTTTGATAGTTCTACCACTTTAGTAGTTCCTCTTATTCTTTCGTTTTTGATCCTGTCCAGTTTTGTTACTCCACACATCCACCTGAGGACAGTTATCCACCTGTAATTCTCCTTAGTTTAATGTCGGGTACATAACGTTAGAAATAAATATATCGGCGTAAGATAAGATATTAGGTAGTTGTTGAAGTATAGACTGTTTTGTATCAGTAAGCTTAGTATGTCTAAGGATAATTGTTCTTCGTGAAATGAGTTTGATGTTACTGGTCAGATAATTGACTGCTTTCTAGAAATTCATTTGCAGTATCCAGTAGGTCATTGTTCAGTACGTACATACTTGCCTGGTGTGAAGATCATGTGATATTTTTATTATTGTTATTATCATTATTTTTATTATTATCCAGTAGATGAAACCTATTCATATGGAACAAGAAGCCCACCACAGGGTCCATTGACTTGAAATTCCAGAAGCTTCCAAAGAATATGAAGGTGTTCATTAAGAGGAAGATGTAAGAGGAAGTAAAGGGAAATACAGAAAGAAGAAGAAGAGATCCCACCTATTAAAAAAAATGATTAAATAGATAGATAGATAAAAATGTATTGAAATGCAAGAAGATTGATATTAGTGTAGTAATGCAGTAATAGTAGGTTATTCTTATTGTTTTCACTAGTTTCCCCAAAGTTCTAACATTATCAGTAGCAAATAAGTTCATTAGTTAGAACTAGTTGATTTTATGAAATATCTTCATGGACGCCGTTGTAGTTAAGAACAGTTTTGTGGAACCAAACCTGTGATGTAATGCCTCTGGAGAACAGTTAATATTTTCAGCTTAAGTACAAATGATTCCTGATATTTTTTCTCAGTAAGCTGCCACATAGATGTTGAACTAGCCTCCACCATAGTAGGGACTTGGAAGCAAAGCTCTCAAAAATACTTTGTAACCTTAATCCACAGATTGTTTCAGTTGCTGAATATCAGAGTTTTTGAGAGTTAAATCCTTGATAGCTCTAAGCTCTTGCATTATTGTAGTATTATGTAAACATTGGTACTTTTTAACTTTTAACTTTTAAGACTTAGGTTATGCACAGGCTTTCCTTAATACAGGAGGAATATCACAGCCTGAATGGTATGTCAGGAGAGGAGATATTTCGAAATCTAGTTCAAAGTAACACCTGAATAGACTTTTGTTCTTATCAGCTACATTGTTGTTGTTATTTGTTCTTTGGTGTCATTAAAGATGCAATACATTTACAAATAAATCTCTTAGATTGAATGTTAAGTGTAAAGTACAATTGTAAGGTATCTAGGAAATATTTTAGTGCAGGCTCTAACTTGTACAGTAGTCTTTGTTACTTAATGGACTTAGTTACTTATCAGAAAGCTAGACCCACATTTTGAAATTTGGTGACTTACGGAAAACTTGTCATTATTTTCATGTGATTAAATTATACTCTATGATTTTGAACAAGGCCTGCCATGATTATAATAATGCATCTTGTTAAACATTAAACAAATTATTGAAAATTTTCAGCATAAATTAATTCAAAGTGTACCGCAAGTACTGAAGAGTTATGTTATCAGGGGCATTATTATAATCACGGCATTTCTGCACATTTCAAGACACTGCTGGAACGTGAAGGGTCCAAACTGAAATTTTGTTACTGTTAAGGGATATATGGTATTGTAGGCACAAATTCAATAAGTAAATTGAAATTCAGTTTTTTTAAAGGGAGTTTGGTACTCAAATTAAAATTGTGACTTTTAGGGTCGTGGTTTTACACAAAACATATTTTAGGTAAATGGATCTGTAAGTCAATTCTCATTCAGATTTTAATTGAAAGAAAGTTAAGTATTATAAAAAATGGCTTCTTAAGTATATACATGAATATGTAAACTCAAATACGTATATACATGAATATGTAAACTCAAATAAGTATATACATGAATATGTAAACTCAAATAATAAGTAAATTGAAATTCAAAATTCATTTTCAAGGCGAATTTGGCACTTGAATTGAATTTGTTGCTTTTAGGGGTCAATTTTTTTTTTTTTTTTTTTTGCAAAACATATTTGAGGTAAATTAATGTGTAAGCAAGCTCAAATTCAGAATGTTGATGTAAAGGAAGTTAGGTATTCTTGATACACTAATGGCTTTTTAGATATATGAATAAGTAAACTCATAAGTGCTCTTTTAATTGCCGTTTGACAAAGATATTTGTGGTATATGTATTAGTGAGCATTCTCAGTTATGAGCAGGGCGTGTTCATTTTAATGTTACATTGATACTTAGACTTTCTTGAGTGACTCAATTCATTTTCTCTACCAGAGCACTAAGTATTTTTCAGACTTTTGCCATAAAAGCTAAATTCTGTTGGACTCCTTAGCTATTGGATGGTTGCTATTGAATTAACTGCCATTTTTAAATTGTTGAGAGAAGCAAGTCTTCCATCTCTCTTTCCTTGTAAGGTTCTCTCAAAGGGATTGCTTTTCCACAAAAGGTGTAAATTGGAGTAGGGTTAGGTTAAAGAAGCTGAACAGCAAAGTGGAAGAGATTAAAATGATGGAAAGTAAAAGAAAGATATTTGATTGACAGGGAGGGATTGGCTTTTGTTATAGGTACACTTGCCCCTAAGAATAATTCACTGTAAAGATAGGTCAACAAGGAGCCTTACGAATTATGTAATGATAATAACCACAATCTTAGCTTCTCAGTTTCTTCACACATTCTGGATACTCTTGTCACTACCAAGCCTTAGATCGAAATAGAAGGATGTGAAGTCATTCTGATGTCTGTAACAGGATTTGAACCCTCATCCAGAGTATCAGAATGAGGTCACGTTATCGACTTGACCGCAGCAGTTGTCATGTAGGTAACGTGAAATGTTTGTATGGTTTTGTGTATGCCATTGCTTTCCTCAGATGATTTTATGTAGAAGGGAAGTCTTCTTCAGATCAGGAGTTTATATAAATCTACTGGAGTAAATTAACTGCAGTACTGTGCTTGGCCAAGATTATATGTATCTTGAATGTCGGACATTTTTTTTTTACTTTTTTTGCAAGTCAATGGTCTTCAGTCCAGTGTTTGTTTGTGAGAGTTCCTTTTCTGCTGTGCTCAAGTGTCTCTTCTCTTCCAGGATGTCATCAGATAGATGCACAGAAGATTTAAAAAGGATTACATGTAGACCACACTCCCACTTGAAGATGCATTTAGCTGCGTATAACAAAACTGTGGCTTGCCAAGAAAATGCTTCATCTCCTGACTGTTGAACTCAACATTTGCAGCTGATGTTTTTGGTTCTCACTTGTCAGAGGTCATTGGAACAGTGTTGGCAATAAGGCAAGTACTTTAACTGTCTGCTTAGCATTAGTTTTTGTCTTAAATGATCTCAGCCAAGTAGCTTCTCCCTGGCTGACCCATTGTTACTGCAAATACAACCTTCTGCTTTACCAAACCCTGAATTATTTTACAAATTCAACACCTGAAGATGTGAGGAGGAGTTTTCAGAGAGGCGTTCAATTGACACCTGTATTTTTACTCCTCTCAAGAGAACTTTTCTCTCAGCTGTTTTGAGTCTTGCTTTGTGAAAGTTACTTTGTTCCCAAGGAATCTGGGTTCATGTAGCCATGTTCCTTCATTCTGAGGACATTTTTACTAGTGTTCCTTTGTGTTTTTTTATTTCAAGGTTCATCTCTATCATCTATATAGCTAGGGGTCTTCACGTAAGGTACTCTTGTTGCTAAAAATCCAAGTGTCATTTTTTAATTTCATTGTTCATATATTCTTGTGCTTCCATTCTGAGGAGTTTCACTTGTACTTTGTGTCATTGATGAGTTTCAAGGTTCATTTCTATCATTTAAACAGCTGGGAGCCTTTACACATGACACTCCTTGTTGCCAATACTCCATGTGTCATTTTTAAATTTCAAGGTTCAGCTTAGCTTTTTTGTAATAACTTGAAAATGGCTAAAATCTGAGTCATTCCATTCTTTGATAACAACCTAAAAGTGGTTGAAGAAGTTTCATTGGGAGTTCAGAGGAATTCTGTTTGTAAGTTCAGTTGTTCTTGAGAGAGAGAGAGACCACATGTTCAGTGCTGCTGTTTGAGAGAGCAGAAACACACTGTGGACAGCTCTTCCTGAATTGCTGGAATACATCTCTTCCTCTTTGAGAGTCATTCTTACCTTGATTGTTTAGAGTCTGTGAAGTTCACTTTCATGGAACAAGAATGGAGGAAAGGCACTTGTTACTTTGTCATCTTTCTGGGAGTGGGAATTATGGAAGGGTTGTTGGGGTCTCAAACATAAGTGTCTTCCTAAATCCCTTTCAGTTTTGCAATGCGTGGGTGGATGGAGCGTACATGCCGATATTTGCAGCAGCCAAGACTTTGTAGATGCCGGTTTTAGTTGCGCTGTGCTGGGTAGTGACTATATAACCATGTTGTCAAATCTTGGGCTGTATCTTAGCCTTTATGCCATGGCCTTCTCCAGTCTGTGATGCTGTTTTCCATACTTAATGGCTGCACTTAAACAGAATTGATTAGTTGACTACCATGAAATTAACTACTTTGTTCTTAGTCTGTCCTTTTTTACTACCGTATTTTTTTTACCAATTTCAGTTCTCAGTTGATGTTGTAGTCCTTGAAGGCTTTGTTTTGCTTTGCTTTGTTTTGTGCACTGACTCCTTCATTTTGACTTTCTTCCTTATTGGGTATTTCCTCGTAGGGCAAATATTGTGGAAAAGGTTACGAGGTGCAGTTGTGTACCACTGTCTGTGGTGACGCTGGTGGGTTGAATCCCACAGGTAGGATCGGAGAACGGTTGCTTTTGATCTTTAGAAGTTTTAATTAATGAAGTGACTTCAGTTGAGACACTGGATAACTCACAAAGTTATTGTTTTTTTTTATATGTAAACAATCAACAATAGATATTTTGATGGTTGTATTTTTAATGATCTTAGACCTCATTATCTCAGGCACCTGGATTGCAGAGGAAGTTTACTTGATATAATTGTTGGTCTAGAATATGAATTGAACAGTATGCAAGCAATTCGAATTCCACTGTTGTAGGAGTTCAGGCCCCTCTCAGTACAAAAAGGGACTGGTTGCTAGTCTAAATGGAGATGTAGAAAGGAAAAGCAACTGCTCTCTCTCATTACTGTTGTACCTTTGACTTACTTTTCAGCATTGTATTCCTGTCAAAGCTTTGCCATGGGAGAAATTATTTGCTTTCATCAGAATCTTGTGTCTTGTATACAAAAAAGAATGTATGTTGAATGGTAACAGAAACCTTCGTATTGTTCCCCTGGGGTCTGTTGGTCACAGGATGTCTCAGAGGTGGTGGCATTGGTGCCAGCCACATGCTGCTGCAATCTTGAGTAGTTGTCAAGAATCATGTTACTAGAGTCTTTTGTAGTTTTCTGCCATTGTTGGAGCGTCAATTTCATGTCTGAATGTCCTGCAGCCTTCCATGGGGGTTATCTGCTGGAGAAAGACACTGATGGTTTCCTCTATTTCTGAGAGTGGTTGCCGCAAGGTGTGTCTGTGCTCTTTCCCTTTTTTCTTAACCTTTTAACTTTTGACAAACTTTCATTAGCAAAATGATTGATGCCACTGCCTCTCAGTGCAGTATACTGTACATTGCTACTTTTCAAACTACCATGCACGACTGCCCAAGTATTTCTGACTTGTTAGGCATAGAAATGATATTGATTTGTATCTCCAGATCATCTACCTGTTTTGTTTATTAATTGATTACCATATTGTTTTGCATTATTTCAATTTGTGCTTTTATTGCCATACTCAATCTTATCAATGTATCTTTTAACTTATGTAGAGTAAATGAAAAATATTTTAAAGCATTTGATAAAGAAAAATATTTGACATAGTAAATTTTTATTATGATAACAGGATGCTAGTGTTACATAAGTTAATGTTACATAAGTTAAGTAATTTAAATGGAATACAGAATAAACAGGATTGAGTAACTGCTTAATTATATTGCATAACTTAAAATTTCTGTTGAAGGACAACAAGGACTAGATTTAACCTGATATGAGTGTTCTTCCAGCCTCTGCTGAAGGACGACATGGATTAAAAACTAAAGGAGATGTGTGTGTTCCTCCAGCCACTTCTGGAGAATGAGGACTGGATGACCTGGTTTGGGTGTTCTTCCAGCCACTGGTGAAGGACAGCGAGGATTAGACTTCACCTGACTTGAGGGTTCTTCTACCCACAGCTGAAGAACGAAGAGCATAAGGGTTCTTCTACCCACATCTGAAGAACAAAGATGATTAGTCTTAACCTGAGGGGAGGGGAGTGGAGTGTTCTTCCAGCCACTGCTGCAGAGTGACAGGAAACTGCCTTAACCTGACTTTGGTGATGCGAGTGTTCTTCCACCCATTGCTTAAAGAGACTCGACTGCAAACAACAGGCAACAAACCAGGACCTATAATTTTTCTACAAAAGCAGCTGGAAGAAGAGCATCAGCATCTGGTACAATCATCATTCTTCAAGAGTGACTAGTTCATGTCAAGTTATCAAGTCAGATACTCAAATAATATAGTCACTCAAATCAGGAAAGATAGGAAGAATACTCGAGTTAGGAAAAATTTCATCCTCATAACAGAGCAGAGACTAAAATACACACAATGTAAATAGCAGAACATTGTTGAAGAAGGAAGGCAACACGTCAGTCTAACGTCATTACTGTGGAGGGAAACTCACATCAAGATTAGTCTCCCACTCATCATTCTGCAGCTTTGGAAGAGCAATTATACATCATTTACTTTACTATTTATGTTGTGTATTTTAATCTCTGTTATAGATGATGATTATGATTTTTCCTAACTTGAGTGTTCTTCCAATCTTTCCCGACTTGAATGATGTTATTATTTAATAGAGTATTTGACTTGATAACTTATCAACATGAATAGTCACTGTTGAAGGATGATGATTGTAACAGATGCTAAGGTTCTTTGAGCTTCTTCTGCAGGAAAATAATAGGTTGTGGTTTGTTGTTTGCAGTCATTTATTGTCTCTGATGATACTTGTTTCCCTTTTCTTGGTAATGGCTGTAGGTTGAAATTTGACCAGGTATTGTAGCCAGCTCACTCACAGCAACACATCTTGAGGTGGTTGGTATCCATGAAGAGGCATCAGGCAAGCTGTGGATGGAAACTTGGGTTATTCTTTCTGATTTATAATCCACTTCGGTATTTATGATAGTTTTTGCAAGTGAAATTCATTTGTACAGTCCTTGTTGACTTGTAAGCTGATAACTTCTGATTTATAATCCAGTTTTGTATATATTACTGTTTCAACAGGTGACTGATATATAGTCCTTGTTCATATTACCAAGTGGTATCAGTTGATAAGTGTGTATTCCATATTACAGAAAATTTTGGACAGTAAGTTCTGTAATTATTATTTTCTGAAATAATAAAGTAGCGCTGAAGTATTATTTGTATTTTTTAAATAACAATTTACGAAATCTGGCTTTTTAATTTAATGGAACAAAAAAAGGTCATTGGTTTGAGGTTAGAAAAAATGATCTAAAACAAAATTCATGAAGAAATAATTTAAATTTAATGTCTGCAATTAATTTCATGTTTCCTGATTTTTCAACATTTGCTAATAATGTGCATATTTGAGTTTCACTTGCTGCCTGTCTCATTTGCCCTGGTGGCTGGCTGTCTGGCAGAGTTACTACTCATTTCTTCAAGACACCACTGTCTGCCTCAAAGACATTCATTCACAGCCACTTTCCTGAAGGAGGTCACAGGAACTGTCACTATAATGCCAGCTATAAGAAGACGAAAACATTCATGTCTTTATCATCGATTGTACTGGCACTGAATCTATATAAATATTTTTGACATCTGAAATTGTTACTGACTACTATTTAACACATCAGAAATTCATTTATCGCTAGTGACTTTCACTGCTGATTGTACTGTTGTAATACAAACTGTTTCAATATATTGAAAGTGTACAAGAAAAGAAAGATCAATATTGCACCAGTATTGTGGGAAGGAAGACTTTTCTGAATGTGGAATAAACTCTACAGTTCAATTAATTTTTAATTATAAACTGAATACGTCACAAGTTAGGATTGAAACATTCAGTTTGAAATGTGACCCTGTGCTGAAATGCAAAGACTTGTGAAAATAGTGAATATGTTCAAACACTCAATAATTCTTCTGTTCCTCTTTTAATTTAAAATCTTTCCCAATGAAAGTTAACATCCATTTGAAATAATACTGATTAAGTTTGAAGTGACACTGACAACATTGAAATAATACTGAGGACTCTCAAAGTTAACTGCTGTGAAATGATTTTTTGAACAAATTGAAGATAACTGGTTTGAAGTTATATTTAACCATAAAATCTTATGGAAGAAGAAAGGTAACTACCTAACATCTATTAACAGATGATGAAATCTCAAGAACGAAAAATCTGTTCTAATGTTCTTCATATTTTTGTTGCACTCACCTGTTCAGTGTCACCTCTACAGGACTCCTTCACATCACATCAGTTGTAAGGACTGGTGGATTATTCCATATCTTCAACAATTTGTTTATTCCACATACTCTTCAACATTCACATGAGTCTCCTCCAACATTCACAGCCAGTTTCCTGAAGGAGGTATAAACCACTCTACTAGATGCAGCTACAAACTTTTACAACAATTTTATAAGTACTTATTATCACTGACTGTGCTGGTATGGAAACTAATTTCAATATCTTTCAAGTTAAAAAATATCATTGACTGTACTGATATTCCAACGTTTTAGTATCTTTATACATAAAAAGTCATTCACGCAAAGTTTCCAATACTTACCACTGACTGTACCAGCACACCAACTGTTTCAGTAGACTGCAAGAGTATAAGAGCAAATCCCAGAAGACAAAATGGACCAGTCATTAAAAAGAAGTTCCTTTCAACAGTTCTGAAATAAAAAAAAACATTTCTAGCAAGAGTTATGGTCCCAGATTTTAGTCAAACAACATGAAGCTTCAGACACAGACCAAAATATAAATACTACTTGTCAAAATTGCCAATAATATTACCTTCATGTGCAAACATTGCTTCCTGTGGGAGAGAGAGAGGGAGGGAGGCTGCTGTCCACACCTTGATATTTGAAAGGAGGACCATCACACTGAACAACACCCAAATTGCCTAAGGGTACCTTGGAATTCCTCCATTACTTCAGAGTGCTGTCTCCTCCTCAGCAGATTCTGAACCAGGTGATGACATAAAATCTTGGGAAAGTCAGTCCTAATGACAAAAATAATGATATTAGTTAACAGATTCCTGATAACCTTGAATAAAACTAAGAAAATGAGAATTTAGATCAACATTTATACAGGTCTATCTTTCATATATTCTTCATTGGAACTATAAAGTTTTGCTGCCAAATTGCTACTACAAAAACTTTAAGCAACAGACACCAGGATCATCTTACTAGACACAGTCCCAAAGGGTTGAAACAACTTATGATGTTCAGTTGACGCCAAAAGAGCCATTGTAGTGATTTAAGGGGTGCACCTATGCCCTAAGGTCCCATTTTAAAGTAATGACTGTTTCTGCCCTATGACTGAAGGGGTTTGCTTCAAATTTTTACCCTTATTCTACAACTAATAATGAAAATTCTCTCATGGGGAAATTTAGAAGTTCAACGTCTGAGTCATTTTTTTATTTTTTTTTTCAGTTAAAAAATAATGACCTCACTTTTCAAAAATATGAAATAAAAAAAATTTTTCACTCAAAAGTGAATTTCCCAGTGACAAAAGAAAGATATAGTTATACTACACTCTGTACAAGTTTCACTGAATTTGGTTCCATCTTCTTGGAGAAATAAGCATTTCGTTTTGAAAAAAGTAAGCTTTGAGAAAACAGAAAAACTAAAAATTTTGGGGACATGGAAGAGAATCCTGAGACAATCAGGACGTCTTGAGCCAGTTATATATCCCTATGTCATTATAACCAGTTTTCTCCATGAAAATGGGATACTTTATTGGGTGGCAAGTATTTTTGTACAAGTTATTTTGACACTTTTTTTTACATGTATTTTTACAATTTGTTGTTCACAGTGCCGTACAAGTGATGAACAAAATTGTCCCTGAACCCATCTAAACATTTTTTTTAGGTTTTTTTATTTAGACATAACACCTGAAAACTGTTAATACCATAAAATCTGACAATTCCTCAAAATCTGGCAGTCAACACACTCCTTAAGGGAATATTTACATAGTAATTAGTAATTCAGTTGTGTATTTTTAACTGACATAATACCGTCTTACCTGTTCCCAAATAGAAAAGATTTATCAGTGGCTTAACCAGGGAGGTATTAAGGTCCGTAGCAGCAGGTGTTCACAGATGTTGAGGCTGCTCCTTCATATGCAATAATCTCAGTACCAGCAGCTAGGTAGTTCTGTCACTAGAGCTGGTTGATTATTAGAACCCTCTCAATCCAAGGATGTATTTCTCTTCCTGTGTCAAAGAAATGAACCAAGCTGTTGATAAGGTTTCAAATGATCCTGCTGCATCAGAAGTGTTTACTATAGGAACAGGGGTCAAAAACAGATCATAAATTTGCACATTTTTTACTGAAATCCATCATATATATAAATGATTAAGTCCTACCATTTTGAAAGTTTCTACTATACTCATTACTTACATCAGTTTTATTTTTAAATACCATTCACTTCGTTATACAAAATAAACACAAGACTTACCTTTGTTTTTGCAAGGGAAATTTCCTCTTGTCTGTAACAGAAACCTCTCAAGATGTGGATTGTTTGAACTGAAGAGGTTTGTGCCTCACTATGAAGAAAAACCTTTCATATCCTCAGCATCACAGCTACACCAGAATAAAGCACTGGCTAAGCCACACTCCTGTGATAAAAAAGAAAGCATTTAACTCACAGAAAATCAGTGTAATTAAAGACTTATTCATCTCACAAAAATTTTTCGAATTCAACAGCAAAATGGTTCTGAAGCCAAAGAGCCTTCCCAGCAAGGTTAATGGTCTCAGATTTCAGCAAATTACAACACTTCCTTGGGCCACAAAAATGACTACTTCCTACAAAACTGTTGACAACAGATTTACCTTCCTTCATAAAAATGCAGACCTTGTGGCTCCTCCTGAAATTCCTACATTCAGGAATGAGAGAGACTTTATCCTCATTTAGGAAGGAGGGCTACAATGTTGAATTGACACCAAGCATACATCAAGTTTGCTTGTCAACTTCTTGACTTGTGCATTGGTTGCTCAACAAATTCTACACTGTGGGAAGACACCACTCCAGAGAAGGTTAGGCCTACTGACAAATAATTTGATTAGGTAACAATTCACTGATAACCTTGAATATATTAATCAGAATTGAATTGAATGAGGCCACTGTATGCTATGTGGAGGAGGCATATGCTTACTTTCTAACAAAATTCTAAAGTCCAGGAACCATTACCATACACTATAGAAAAAATACTGAAGACTGCCATCTTTCAATTCTACACTAACAGAACTATGTCAGCAACTTCAAATGCTGATCACTAACAATACGTAAATGGTTTACCATTAGCTCTCGTAGGCCTTGCAGATGGGATGGTTTTCAAGATTATATTAATCTCACCTCATATATTGCAAAATCCTTAAAATCATCTAAATAGGGTTAACTAAACATGAAGATTCTGACAAAATTTCCCAACGATGTTTGTTTCTGATATCTGATTGACATTGTTGGTTGAAAGTTTGACAGACTCTCAAGATATGTCTGACTGTAAGTGTGGGACTAAGTAAAAAACTTATTTGTGAAAAGGAAACTTCTTAAGAATACAATAATCAATGAAATATCCTTGACAATCTGACAGGATATCTCTAGAAAGAATTTAGTTGGGGCAAGCCATTTGCAATATGGAAATGTTTTTCCTTTTAAACTTGGGTCCTGAACCAAACTGGACAGACTGTGTCACAAGAGAACCAAGATTATCACAATGAGGACCACATCAGCTGAATCAAATAGCAATGAGAGCAGAGAGGACCCACTGAGTTCAGTTCTCTTTTGGGAACCTGATTTCTGTGCAACATAAAAGTCATTTCAAGTCAATGCATAATTCTGAATGAAAGCTTTCACAATTTAACAAGTTAAACTCCACAGCATAAGAACAAATAAAAATGCTGTGTCACAACCCCGAGGTCACTCAATTGTAAGTCAGAAGAACAACTGGAACCTCTTGAGAAACCTGAAAATGCTTCACCTCCCTAAAATGTGAAAATTTTGTCCTGGTGAATTTTCACGTGTGAATGGATTCTCTTTCTCGCTCACAATCAATCTGTCATGAAAAAAAAGGCTCTACAAACAGTCACAAAATTTGTACTCTCAAATTTCAGAGTACATACCAGCTACAAGTAAATAGTGTTGTTATTATTCAATATTATTATTATTATTATTCAATATCATTATGATTCACACTGGGTCACATTCATTCACATGGAACAAGACAAAAGGACCATGAAATTTATCATAAACCTGAAAAGAATAATTGTCCATCTCTGGATCAAAATTAAATGAACAATTTAGATTAAAATCAGAAGCCAAATCAATAAACAGATGAATGTATATACAAACGGTAATGATAAATTAATAAAAAAAAAGATGGGTATTATGCCTATAAGTTTTAATGCAAACAGCACCAAGACCTTTCAGCTCTTCCATGGAAACAAGAACACAGGACGCAGAATTATTATTATTATTATTATTATTATTATTCAGAAGATAAACCCCTACTCATATGGAACAAGCATACAAGAGCCACTGACTTGCAATCCCAGAAGCTTCCCAAGAATATTAGTGTTCATTTGAAAGAAGTTACAACAGACAGCAATAGGAAATACAGAAAGAAGAGATCAGTTATGAGGAAATAAAAGAAGATAATTTAGCAAATTAATAAATAACTAGACAAAAGCGTAATCAAAACACAAGGTGAATTGTTGCAGGGTAGCAGCACACTGCATCTTGGCTGAACTTCTGAGGCTCTACTTGCACAACATCCACTTCCTGAACAGTCTCAAACATTTCTCTCATTCCAGGGTCTATGAGGTTCACATGCTAAGAACAGCAAACATGAAATCTCAAATAGTTTTCAACAACTGAGGTTGTTCCCCACAAAACACCAACATGAGTTCATGGAAAGTGCCCACACTTGTGTCACAGAGCAACAAACTTATTACCTTAACTTTACACTGCCTCTGATACCTTTTCAGATGAGTAATCAAAAAAACAAAACTTGCCAATATTATCATCTGCTTTAGTACACTGTAGGGCAAAAGATACAGAGCCTGTTGAGTTGTAGCCATAATTACAATTGCTAAACTTCAAAAGCCTTGTGTTTTCTGCAAATTATCTCCAGTGTCTAGTTATGCAAGTCCTGAAGATGTATAATTATACAAAGACCCGATTGTTTTGACTGCATTCGTGGAGGCTGCTGTTTTAACAGAGAATTCATTTTAAACATTACTAAGAAATAGAACTAAAATACAAAATTTAAGCCACTGGCCAAGCACTGGGACCTATGAGGTCATTCAGCGCTGAAAGGATAAATTGAGAGTAAAAGGTTTGAAAGGTGTAACGGGAGGAAAACTTTTGCAGTTGCACTATGAATCAACTGTTAGGAGAGGGTGGAGAGTAAGATGGAAGAAAGAGAATATGAACGGAGGTGCAGTAAAAGGAATGGAAGGGGTTACAGCTGGGGGCCGAAGGGGCAATGCGAAGAACCTTAAGTAATGCCTACGGTGTACCACATGAGGTTTGCTGATGACGCTAACCCCCTGCAAGGTAAAACTGTACTAAGACACTTTAAATTGTAGCCCTAAGTTTGTGCCTGTAAGGGTCACTCAACTGACTGTATCCCCTGACTTATCTCATGAGGGTTATATTCCTGCTGCCTGGTGACCACAAAGCCCACAGTTTGAAAGCTTCAGAGACTTCTATGTCAGCCCCTGGACCATGGCCCTCCTCTTGCGATAAAATAACCTGGCCTGAAGGAACCAAAAGTATTTTTCAATATTTATTTCAATTGCCACAGTTTTCGTTGCTGTTAGTAATCATTGTTTAAAAACAACTGTTTACAATAATCATTCAAAACAGCTGGGATACTGTCTGTGTTCTTTACTTTGCACATGAAGACTCAGTTTTGTGGACCCTTGCTGTATGGATGTTCATGGAGTGTTTACCTCTTGAAGAATATAGCACACCCAGTAATATGAGTCACCACAAACACCCAACTGTCAGTTACACGTCAGCCTATTTATATACTCGGGATTCTAATAGTAACTTCACACTACCACTATAATTTGTAGTGTCACTCTCACCCAATTTGGAATGCACCTATTCAGCAGAACATATAGAAAATCTGAAACTGAAATCATTCCACCCAGAAAGGAGAATTAGGTGAAGTTACTAAGACAATCAGATATTCCTACAGCCACACCATCCACTGTGATATAGCTTCTGTGTCCAGTTGTGCTCAATTCACTGCTCTTTTCCACAGTGTTCTGCTTCTTGAACAGAGAATCTGTGGCTACATTCACAGCTGCTGGGTCAGCCCGGATGTCTAATTTGTTGCCTCATAAAAAAAAAACACACACACAAGATCTCAAACACTGACTGGGTCAATCTATGTGAGACCATGGTCTTTCACAGTCAGATATTTGGAGTTTTCTTATTAAAGGCTCAACTCTGGATCACAATTTTTGCTTATTTTCCTTTATTCTACACATTAGGACTTGTATATTCACTCTTGTGATAATTCTACTGAACACTTTTTTCTGCTGGAATTTAATATGTAACTCAGTAAGCAATCTCAAAGCCTTTTGCCTGATTCTGAACAAACACCAAAAGCAAGTTTTGAGTCTCAAACTGCATGTCAAATCAGCCCTGAAGAAATGCTGAATGTGAAGCTGCTATGAAGATGGAAATACGACCTCTGCAGTTGAGTGGAGAGAGACTGCTGGATGCTTGCACAAGGCCTCTACTTCTGCTTTCTGCAGTGGAGACAAGGGCACTTAGGAAGAAAACAGAAGTTACTTTGAAGAGGTGGGAGAACCCAAGATTCATGGCAGGTGCACGAGAGGACCAATTCAAGGATGAAGTGATGGAGGAAATATGGACAGCTGCGCAATGGGTGAAAAACGGACTGCGATCTAAGGCATCTTGATGGTCTGGACAAGAGATGAGGAGCAGTTGACTAGAAACAGCATATACTGACAAAGCAGACCAGGAACCAGCAAGAAGCACAATGCAATCCTGGAGAAAAGCCATAAATGAAGCCCTACACCAAATTCTAATTCAGAGAGAACTCAAGGATCAGTTGCTAACGCTAAAGCCAATACCCAGAGACTTAGTGACGCAGAGAGAATGGGACCCAAATGGTTAAGGAATCTCTGAAGGTATAAAGCAATTCAAGAATTCAGATGCAGAAGACAAGGTTTTAGCAGACCCTGACCCCATTTAACACTATCAGTTACTAAACCTTTGCAGGTCCCATCTATCAAAAAGCTACTTCTGTGACAGGCAATATTTCACTTCACACACTGTCTGTGAAATTGCTAATCAAAATATGATGGTGCTCATTCTGGTGTCATTATTAAGCAGATGACTTGTGCTTTGTGGTATGCTAACTTTGAAAACGAAGGGTCAGGGTAACAAGCTGAACACTGCCAAACGTGTCAGTCAGCCAGTCAGTGCATCATGAATAACTCTCAGACTGGCTTTTGAACAATGTGTGTGTGTTATCAAGCAATCCACAGATTCAACATAGCTTACATTAAATACTAAAAAATGCTTGATTTACCCAATTATTTAGGGTCATACTCTCCTCTTACTTCAACTACTATACTTTTAGTATAAGCCTTACCTGCAGCATGCTACAGAAAAAACCATCACACTGAAGAACCTTTTCGCTCGATAGTTCGTCAGTCACAATACAGGATACCTGTAGACAAAATTAGTATCAGAAGGTTTATACACTAGACACAATACAGTGCTAATGATTTTATTGTGCACAAGGCACTTGCAGATTTAGAGTAATGTTCGACTAACTAAAGTGCTAAACACACAACAAAATGTCATTATCCAGTTTCTATGTCCCTGTACATGAACTGCAAGAACAAGTTTTGTACAGATTGGCTTTCAGTCCTGTTAATGTTCTGGGTTCCTCAACATTAAAATGAACTTGAATGTGTCACCCCAATATCTGCTGATTGAATGCAAAAGCAGAAAAATAAAAATGGATAGAAAGTTAATCCAAAGCTTTAGCTTTGACAGTTTCCTTATACATACACCACTGGAAAAAAGAAAGGTATGGTATGGTGTTGCTGTAGCAATGTCTTGATCATAAACTTCAGGAAGAGAGAGAATCATAGTAGCAATTGTGGTGACAAGAGACCGACCCAAAACG
This sequence comes from Macrobrachium rosenbergii, assembly GCA_039081455.1. Taxonomy (NCBI): domain Eukaryota; kingdom Metazoa; phylum Arthropoda; class Malacostraca; order Decapoda; family Palaemonidae; genus Macrobrachium; species Macrobrachium rosenbergii. The sequence goes on along the minus strand of JANJGK010002521.1, from coordinate 105,850 downwards.
AAACTAGGGCATTCATCACTATTATCATCTGGCAGTTTGACAGGACCACAACTCTCATTGGGTTGGCCCAAAGGATTTACTTCCTGAACTTGATACAGCATCTGTTGTTGGCTGAGGCTTCTGATTATCTGTCAGTCTTTAAGTCTCATTATTCACGTGAATAGGGGACAGGTCATTCAGGTCTAATATTATTATTCAATCATTACTGTTACTTTCATTAAACGGGTTAGAGGTGGTGGTGTAGGCGTTATACACTTAAGAAATATAGACAAAGTATGCCATTCATTCTGTTGGGTGTTTGTAAAGCCTGGCCTCTCATTCTCTTTGGAATGGGACAGTGGTTGCTGTCATGACGTCATGATACATACAGTAGACAGTAGTTGGAAAAACAAAGGGTGACGGCAGGAGGTCAGGAGTTTGTGACTGTGGTGGTGACGGAAGGTTGTGAGCGCTCTCAGATATGGTTTGTCACTTGGGTTCATAAGCCTTTCTCTTGTTTATTGAAGTCAAGAGCTGACTTAGGCAAACAATACAACATGAGGTCAATAAATTAAATAATCATAATATACTGTATTAGTTAGGCTATGTGTTGATTTAGTTTCGGCATCTGCACAAGAGATGTGTGACTGTTGGTCTTGACCTGCATTCTCTGCATACAGAAAGGCTTTGGACAATTTAGTTACAATTAACTGATCTGTGATTAAAAACAACGTCAACTGTTATTCACAAGCCTGTTACTTTATCTTAAACAGGAGGATGCTGAGCTGCTGCACTGCCAACCAGGTGAAAGGATCCTGAGAAAACCAAGGCAGCTCCCTTGAGGATAGTCAGGAATAGAGAAACTCAAGATTCCATTCCAAGGGCAAAAGGAGTCAGGAGCTGGACTGCCATTTTTCCAAAGCAAGCGGATAACTTCAGAAAGTGAGACAGACGGAAACCTCAGCAGATTGCCCATACAGAAACTTGCCTGTTGTAGCTGCTGGGCTCAAGTAACTGAAGAAGCATCTCTACCGACAGACAATGCAACTCAGGGAATAGCCTGAGAAATGCGAAATGCACAAGTTGAAACTGAACAAGATTTTTTTTACTTATCTAATCAGAACTGATCATAAATAACAGCTGTAACTCACTGAAATGCAGGATTTTTAACCAAAGTTCAGAAAAGAGACCAAACCTAAAGTGAATCTTGCTAAAAAAAAAAATGTATAAACTAACCAGTCTATTAAAATGGTTGAAGGGAGGCAGGAACTTGGAAAGTGTCTGAGAAGACAAAATCAGAAGTTGACCATGAAGTAACCTGGTGGCTGTGAAGTCTGGGGTCATAAAGCCTCCTACTAGCCTCCTATGGAAAGGGTTCCAGGTGAAAATCTGCGAAGCTGCTGCTAACCTAATATGACAAAGCAAACACTGACGTAAAAATGCTTATTGTGATGACCATCTATAACCTCAGAGGAAACTGCACACAGGCCACCTACTGCTGTTCTCCTTTTTGCTTCTAGTTGATTATAGTGTCTAAAAAGTCACACGAAGAAGGCCAGGGTAATGTAATGGGCTTGTAAAAGGCAAAAGCGAATAATAAACAAAGAAACATTTTAGAGAGAAGTTGATAACATTTGCTGCTGCTTCTCAAAGAAATCATCTTAAAACCAAAGTACAAATACTTGTACATACCTTGACCTATTCTTGAGAGTTAATAACAGTCTTCAAAAAACAATGATCATTGATGCATTACCACTCTTGAAAACTCAAATCTCAAAATGTACAGTATGAAATTATGTAAAAAAAAAAAAAAAAACACAAAAATGAGGTTTGTTATAGCTACAAAATTAAACATTAATATGTAAAAAATCAACTACAATTCTTCTGAACAGTGATCAATAGTCATGGCCACTATTTCTAAGTGCAATGAAGTAATCAAAAATATACTATTCCATTAATTGTGTTCCTTTAACTAAAGAAGAAGAGGCATAACAGAAGTGCCAAATTTTGCAACAAAATGATGCAAATGAAAATACTAAAATAAACATATACTGTTAAAACGAAATTACTTACAAATAACTGTAGAAATAAATGATTCCATCACTAAAATATAAGATCAGGCACTGTAACAATTCTGGTGTCCATTATTTCAACAAACCACAAAGTCACCTTGCTAGAACCCCACATGGCTTGCCTGAGGAAGCTTTCTTAAATTCTTACAACCTGTGATAGATTATTATTACATGAGGTAGACTACTACAAACTGAGGTTGATTATTATGAAATGAGGCAGATTAGACCAATCGCTGGAACAAAACACCTGACTCTCCTGGGGCTGAGTATTTTGACAACATTTCCGGACAGAAGGGCTACAACTCTCGAATTTTCAACTCAACATTATGATTTAACATCCTTATAAAACATAATTAGCTTCACTTTTCTTCAATAGGGAACTAAAGGCCAACAGACAATGCCTATCCTAGCAATGGCAAGGCTACACAATCTTTGAGAATAATCAAAGAAGATTTTACTGTGTACAATAAATATCGAAAAAGAAAATTTAAAATCAAACAAGGATTAGTTGAAAAGTAAAAGGCAAACAGCAATGCACGTGAGGTCAAAGGGAGACTGAACTGAAGAGAACCTTTAGTACCATCTGCTGTACAGCAAGTGATGCACGTTACACTTTAACTGGTGGACCCATACAGTACAGTACATGGGTGCCACAGATAACAAACAACAGTTACTGCTGTCAGCTGAGAACCAGCAAGACAGCACAGGAGCTAATGACCTGAGCAACCTCCTCAATCATTCTTTGATAAAGGCCAAGGGTCAGGGGAACACAGAAATAAACGGAGACTTTGAATTCTGGAGAGAATGAGGAGAAGGGGAGGGAGATAAAGAGGCAGGTGGCAAGGAAAAGACAATGCTGTGGTGGACACAGCATCAGAGACAGAGCCTGTTTGGAATAACACAGCAGTAAAGAAAACAGAAATAAGATGTGCAAGGGAAACAGTATGAGGAGGAGGAGGAGGAGGAGGCAAGGTAGCACAGTAACGGCAATGCTTCAAGATTCTTCTCAGACGATAAAGAATATGAACTGGAGAATGCTGATATAATAATAAAGGGATCAGTACAGAATGCAACATCTGGAGAGTTTAGGAGAGTCCTGCACATGTCAATGAAGCAGCAAGAGAATTAATCATTATTAAGGAACCAACCTGAATACATGGAACCAAATGCCTATTCACAACTGGCAGACATTATATGCATTTAGAACAAGTTTGAAAGGCCACTAACTATCAGGCAGAATATCCCATGTGGAACAGACGTAATGGAAATAAATAAATACCAATATATCCATCAGCAGATGCATATACAGTACACGAAGGTAACCAACATTTTGGTCACAAAAAGGAAGGAGTGCAGGGTACTTTGAGGCAGCACTACAGAGGAGATGGGACCACAAGAATGAGAAGAAAGATCATGCAAATTATGTGTTAAGGTTAAAGCAACTCATGATAACAAGCAAAACACACAGGACAATGACTGCTGAAACACAGTGTGCTCAAGCGTGAGTGATGGAAGAAATGTTGAAAAATCTGTAAAAATGAATGACTACATAAGAAGAAACATGCACGAAAAGGGAGTTGTATGTTGACATGTCTTGAGAGAGCACTGAACAGAATACCCAGAGAAGCAATTAGACTGGGGCTTACAAAGGCAAAGGGCACAAGAAGGACTTACTGAGTAAGTGTTGGAACTTTATCATGGCATTAGAACTTGCGTAAATATAGTCGTAAAAACAGCCAGAGAATTTGAGATAAGCATTGGTGTCCATCACAGATCAGCACAGGGCCCACCACCATTAATCACAGTCACAGAGGAAGTTACAGTGCAATTGTGTTAACACCTGTGTCAGAGAAAGAGGTCTTGTATAATGTTTGAAGAATGGAAGACTGGAAAGGAGAGCTGAAGACTGAAAATCAAAGCAAGCAAAACCAAGCTTACGATGGTGGGAGAGGAGGCTAAGGGCAAGGCAAGGTCTGAAATTACATGGGAACTCTAACTGAAAACGCACTAGGTATAAGACAATGGAGAAAAGCCTTCAAACACCTAACCTCATGTGAGGAAAACCTGATGTAAGAGTGTCAATGAAGATGTGTAAGATGAGTACAATACACACTTGGAAATTATTCCAAAGTTACCATTTATAGGAGAGACATGCTGGTGATTTTGGAACTGACTTGGAGTACATCCCAGCAGGAGGTAAAATCTGAGCCCCAGAAATAAACAGTATTTAAAATTCTCTACAGTATATATCCCTCCAGCCCCAGATGCACTGTTCTCTGTCTCTACTCTTCACCAGTTCCCTTTGGTCTCTTCTCAGCCGTCTAATTTCTGTAACTGTTACCTCAGACCATTTGCAATTTTTAGTCAAGACAAATCCCTTGGAGAAAGTCCACTGATTCTAGAAGAGACACTCAATGGTCCTGTTCATGCACTTTTTTTACAATAATGATCATCTGATTTTCTGCAAAGCTTCGAAGCTTTCAGAGAACGGTACGTTTGTGTAGACAACGAAGAGATATGTCTCTTTGCTTCTCTATTATTTCCATATTAAAATCCAAGGCCACTGATGATGAGGCATCGTGTAACCTGTAATGAAGAAAATGACAATTATATCATGTTCTGACTCCCACCTTCTGTTTTCTGTTTAGTACAATTGGATTTGAATATGAACCCCCTATGGCCAGGGCTCTCCCTGCATATACAATGGTACAAAGACATCACCAACACCAGATGAGAAAAGGTTTGAAATACCTCCATTCATAGAATACACAGTCCTCTTGTTATACTTCTGTTTAATGCTCACAACAGAGCAGTTATTTGCTTCAAGGGAAGTGAGACCCATGTGAGTGATTATACTGTACCCATTCTTAGTCTGATTTGGGGGCCCAGTGTTTCATAGTACTGTACTGTAAAGTTGTTTTTTCTTCCTAAAAGGAAATATCCATGAATGACACCACATTTCTCACAGTTATAAGACAATGCAAAGACACTTTACCACACTACTTCACCTTAGTTTGATACAAAGCCTTGTGCTGTTTTCAATTACCGTACAGACAAATTGTACAGTCTAGGCGGGGTCTATGGCCCAAAAAATTCAGTGCCTCTCATATAACAATAAAGAAGAATCTCCTTCTTGTTGGCACTGACAGAGAAACCTACAGGATATAAGGAACAGATATATGAAAGGAAATGCTTAAAGGTGTAATATGTCACCAAATTGTTGGTCATGTCTGAAGTTGCTGTCATTTCTCAAATTCTCTGAATTCTCTTAAGGGTAACTTCGAATTCTCTTCAAGGGTAACTTCAATGCTACACTGCATTATTTGATTGTCTCGTATGCAGCAGTTAGTTACCCAAGTCCCTCACATTATACAAATTTTGAGGTACTGTTATCTGCAGCTTCTGCTCAGAACCAAAACTGGGCTCTGATTACAGTCTAAACTACCATTTCAGCAATTAGTTTCTCCATGTTATACTCAGAAAACATAAATTCATTATACAGAAAGCATGATCAGTGATCATTTTACTTCTGACAGGGCATTTTCTACAAAGCCACCAGAAGGTACTACAGTATACATACTACACAATTCTAGGCATCAACAGTTTACTTCAACTCTTCTGCACAATAAATAAAAAATACACACTACTTAAATTTAACCACAGAAATTAGGTTATATACAGAAAAATGGTCTGTGAGGAGCAAAACCTCTCTGCTTCTGGGGTCACCTATTCCATACTTCAAGTATTTACTCTACCCATCAAACATGTACCAATCAGAGAGGATGTGGTGAAAGTGCACTCATGATATACAAGTAATTTTTCAATTCCAATGAGCCTCTCTAAGACACCTTACAAATACAGCACCTGGACATAAAATGACAGAAACTTCAGTTTATGGTTGTGGAAGGCTATATCGTAATACACATACTACACCAAACTCCAAGGTTTGAGAACATGGTTGCACAGTGACCAACCAACATGGGGGCACTAAACGCAAAAGCTGAATGAACGCGACCATCACAAAAACCAGCAGAGATAATTGCACACAAAATGCACCAAATAAGTGATGGTAAGGGTGCTGGCCACTCTTAACAACCCATGACACAAGTTCCTAACATATACAATGAAAATTCAGTGCCTTCCACAGAGCAATAGATACACTATAACAAAGATATGAACAACAGTTGTACAGTATAATGTATACAGCAAAGTGTGGTTTATTCTCAAGGCCAATAAACTTGGCCCTTATAAATATTATAAAGTAACAAGGTTTGAAAACATCATCCAGCAAAGCCCCTGGTATGAGAGGTCTAGACTTGCAATGCTAACAACTATCTCTTCTATGGGTCACTTCTGGAATTTTGAATAAGCAAGAATACACAGCCTGCATCACCCTACACACCTTAGATATAACTGGAGTTACTCCTTAATATTTGCAAAAGTTAGGAGCACCTTCCTTTTTGAATCTGAAAAGTCACCAATAATTTAAGGTCCTCAAAGACTGGGGCATTCATCCAGCCTGTGCAGGCTAGCTTAGGCTACTAGACTACCAGCAACTAGTGGTTTGGCGCAGGAAACCTGAACTCAGATCAACTTGGCTTAAGTAACAAAAGTTATCATTCACTAATATATGAGGTCACAATACACTACAGAAGTCTCTTGAAACATGGTCAAAACCGCGAGACACGGACCCTTTAGTACCACCATCGACCACAAACACAGATTAGTTTCTCATGTCAGAGGTGGGGTCTTGGCAATGGCTCTCACTTCCAATATTTATACAAACTCTTACAAACACTTGCCTTGTGCCATTTTGTTACCTACAGTATTATGAATAGATATACAGTACACAGTTCATTCTCGGAGGAGGGTTGCTGTCTCTTTGAAATTTTATGAAATATGAGACTGGTACCGTGTCAGAAATGAATGCTAACACACACACACACTACATGACAATTATGTACCTTCATGCAGCTTACGACATACTTTTCATTATGATAGTACAGGAGGAGTTGTAAATACAAATTTCAACACTATAAAAGCCCCACCAGAAGTGAACACTATAACCCAGACAAAGAAAAAAGAAGAAGCAGAGACAGATGCTCCGCAGTCAACTGAGTAAATGCCAGCAGCCCAAACAACAAGTTTTGAACAATGTAATCGAGGTGTCTGATCTCTAAGTGTGAGAAGCCAACTTTCATGTACTATTCCACCAATATAACAATATTGTTGTTACAGATCTTTAATAGGATTAATATTACAGTACCAATAATATACAGTGTACACAAGAAAGAGATTGCACAAGTAAGGCAAGAAAGAAATGCTTATAAAATAGTGTTTTGAACTATCAAAATAGGCAATTATAAGCATTTTTAGAGAGGTTTTAAGTACTCACGGATTTGGCCTATTCGCAGGGAGGGGGTTAGTGGTCCCACAAATACCGGGGGTCAACTGTACTTGTTTTTGCCTGCTGATTTGATCTGATTTATGAATCTTTGATCTGATGACCTGGCATTGAAACCATCAAGTTCTTCATTACCTTGTCTTTTTCACTGCCAATTTTGTTTATTATAAATAAAACTGCCAATTTCATTTATTATACATAAAACATTTCTCATATGCAAAGGTTGATGAAGACAGCTTGCAAAATGTATAGTATTGCTTTTTGTGAAACAGTCGACCAGACTGTACCTGATGTCTGAGACACAGTATGGAATCCCCATGATACAATTAAACTTGGCTCAACCTAAAGTTCTATTAGCCATTTTGTCACTGCAACTCCATACGCCAATTTATCTGGGAATGAGTAATGGTCCCAAATCTTCAACATAATAGTCCATGGTCAGTAGTGTATCCAGTTTGGCTTTTGAAAATGCATATTTACAACATCTTTCTCTGTGACAAATACTAGGCACCTTTGTCATGCTTTTAAGGGCAGGTTTTTCTTTTATCACAGGATCTGAATAAGGCCACCTCATTTCCAGATTCTCATAGGGGTTCATGAACAGCATCTACTTGTAAATGAGAAATGAAGACACGATAATAAAGATGCTACTAAGTCTGAAAAAGCTGTTCTCCCAAACTTACAATAAAAACACCAAATACAGAAACTATGAGCTCAATTAATAACCAAACTGCAGCTCTACCTAAGCTTTGAAAGTATTTTGTTTAAATTGTCAATAATTTCAAAAAATAAGTCTTTCCATTTCTCCTCCACACAAGAAATGAATGTGCACACAATTTTGTCTGCAACCCTGTAGCAACTCCATGAGGTTTCTTGGGTATAAAAATGTTTTAATCTAAAAGCACTGCCATCACCTAGTAGGAGTCCCCATTTCATGCTCTGAAGAGGCACGCTAACTCCACTGTGTCACATAACTAAATCCCATTAACCACTGACTTTCACATATAAATTCAACCACATGCTAAAATATGCGTCATTACGATAGGAATTCATCCCCTTCAGTCCTGCTGCTGGAGGCTTTGACTGGCTGGACCTTCCAAAGATGAGCCAAAGGCCAAAAACTGAGAAAAATAAGGTCACTCAGCGCTGAAACAGAAACTGACAGTAAAATTGTTGTATAGGCGTAACAGGAGGAAAATCTCGCAGTTGAAGCACTGTGAATCAATTGTTAGGAGAGGGTGGCAAGTAAGATGGAGGAAAGTATATGAACGGAGGTACAATTAAATGGAACGAAAGGGGTTGCAGCTAGGGGTCGAAGGGACACTGCAAAGAACCTAAGTAATGCCTACAGTGCACTGCATGAGGTTCACTGTAGGCAATAACCCCCAAGGGCCTTTCTGAATGCCAAGGACATACGATTAAATTCTTGTTTCATTATTCTTCTAACCTTTACATGTTAATTCTTCAAAATCTAATTAATTTTCATTCTGTAAAAATGAACAGCTCCTTCAGATATACAAACCTCCAATCACTATATTACGAGAAGACCCTGTCTACAACTGCACTTTGTCAGACACTGATAGAAAAGACAAACTACTACAATAAGGAAAATCCAACTGCACCCTCCTTCAAATTTAAGTGACAAAATATTGTTGAAGTTATTGGCAGTTGTCAGTTGTTGCCATTTAATTAGGTAATAATTTATGAGTCTGGATGAATTTTTGAATGTAAATTACTTAAGTGTTATTTTTGTTTTGTTAGCTTGTTTGCTCCTCTCCGGTGGTTCGCTCCTTTTATAATTTTACTAATGCCAGTTGTCTTTTTCATATATGGTGCTGAGTGGGTGTGAGGCCTTCCCCAGTACATTCCATTCCCCCCACTCCCCCACAGCCCTGGGTGGACGAGGGGTCTTATATTTATCCTACAAGGGTAGGAGTGAGTTACGTTCTGGACCTCTGCCTGGGCATTTGGTTGGCTTTTGGACTGCTGCTTGACTTGCTTCTTGTTTTGAGGATCTGTACACCCGCCAATATATTGTGGATCCATTACCCTCTGCAGCTTAAGAGTTCATCTTCGGATAATTCTTCCATACCCTTGGTCCAGTTATTAAAGCCAAGGGGACCTCACTGTCCTACGGTAGGGTATTTATAACCCTTGTATAAAATATAGACGATTTCTTGTTGAGATCACGGCACTTTAATCCTGTTTTGGGCCCTAACACCCCGACTGCCTTGATTTATCCTCCAGACGTGGAGAGTGACTGTCTTTCAAGAGGAGCCACAGAAAACCATAAATAAAAGTTGTTAGGGATATTAGATTGTATTCGTTAGGATATTCTCTCTTTTGCTTTTCTCTTCCTGTCTGGGCCCCCTCCTTTTTGTGTTTGAATGAGTTATTTTTTCTATCGTTAATTGGGTAAGTGGTTGTTAATAAGTATAATTGATTTTCATATTACTTTTGTATCTGAAGAGGTTCAGGTATTATTTCTGACTTATATTAATGTATTAAAATTAAGGATTTTTCTTGGTATTTTCTTTGCCCCTTGAATTGATTTTTGCACACGGTTAAGAGGTTGAGATACTATTCCACCAATTGTGGATTTAGTATTGTGTTGGTGAATACTTGTTGATTTATTATATTTGGATATAGTGTGGTGGTTAATCAAGCCATCACAATAGTCATTCATGTAATGATGACCACCTCCGGCGATTCCGGAGGAAATCTTTGGTAGGGGTTTCTTTTTTTTTTTCGTGGGGCCCAGAGGTCCAGTTCAGCTGAAGAAAGAATCTTCAAGGAGTCTTCAGGGATTCTTCGGTGAAGATTTTGGCGCCAATACGAAGACTATCATTTTCTCAAACTAGAGCATAGTCATTAATGTAATGATGGCCACCTCCGGCGATTCCGGAGGAAATCTTTGGTAAGGGGTCCTTTTTTTTTTTTTTTTGTGAGGCCCAGGGGTCCAATTCAGCTGAAGAAAGAATCTTCAAGGAGTCTTCATGGATTCTTTGGTGAAGATTTTGGCGCCAATACTAAGACTATCATTTTCTCAAACTAGACCATAGTCATAAAGGCTACCACCTATATAAATGGTAGAAATTACCCTTGAAATTGAAAAATGACACCTGTTATACTGCTGAAGAAAGATTCTTCAAGGAGTCTTCAGGGATTCTTCGGTGAAGATTTTGGAGCCAAAACGAAGACTATCATTTTCTCAAACTAGAGCATAATCATTTATGTAATGATGGCCACCTCCGGCGATTCCGGAGGAAATCTTTGGTAAGGGGTCCTTTTTTTTTTTTTTGTGGGGCCCAGGGGTCCAATTCAGCTGAAGCAAGAATCTTCAAGGAGTCTTCAGGGATTCTTCGGTGAAGATTTTGGAGCCAATACGAAGACTATCATTTTCTCAAACTAGAGCATAGTCATTCATGTAATGATGGCCACCTATGGCTATTCCGGAGGAAATCTTTGGTAAGGGGTCCTTTTTTGTTTTTTTTTTGTTTTTTGTGGGGCCCAGGGGTCCAGTTCAGCTGAAGAAAGAATCTTCAAGGAGTCTTCAGGGATTCTTCGGTGAAGATTTTGGCGCCAATACGAAGACTATCATCTTCTCAAACTAGAGCATAGTCATTCATGTAATGATGGCCACCTCCGGCGATTCCGGAGGAAATCTTTGGTAAGGGGTCCTTTTTTTTTTTTTTTTTTTGTGGGGCCCAGGGGTCCAATTCAGCTGAAGAAAGAATCTTCAAGGAGTCTTCAGTGATTTTTCGAAGAAAATTTTGGCGCCAATACTAAGACTATCATTTTTTCAAACTAGAGCATAGTCATAAAGGCTACCAGCTATATAAATGGTAGAAATTACCCTTGAAATTGAAAAATGACACCTGTTATACTGCTGAAGAAAGAGTCTTCAAGGAGTCTTCAGGGAATCTTGGGTGAGGATTCTGGAGCCAATATGAAGACTATCATTTTCTAAAACTAGAGCAGAGTCATTCATGTAATGATGGCCACCTCCGGCGATTCCGGAGGAAATCTTTGGTAAGGGGTCCTTTTTTGTTTTTTTTTATGGGGCCCAGGGGTCCAATTCAGCTGAAGAAAGAATCTTCAAAGACTCTTCAGGGATTCTTCGGTGAAGATTTTGGAGCCAATACGAAGACTATCATTTTCTCAAACTAGAGCATAGTCATTCATGTAATGATGGCCACCTCCGGCGATTCCGGAGGAAATCTTTGGTAAGGGGTCCTTTTTTTTTTTTTTCTTGGGGGGCCCAGGGGTCCAGTTCAGCTGAAGAAAGAATCTTCAAGGAGTCTTCAGGGATTCTTCGGTGAAGATTTTGCGCCAATACGAAGACTATCATTTTCTCAAACTGGAGCATAGTCATTCATGTAATGATGGCCACCTCCGGCGATTCCGGAGGAAATATTTGGTAAGCGGTCCTTTTTTGTTTTTTTGGGGGGGGGCCCAGGGGTCCAATTCAGCTGAAGAAAGAATCTTCAAGGAGTCTTCAGGGATTCTTCGGTGAAGATTTTGGAGCCAATACGAAGACTATCATTTTCTCAAACTAGAGCATAGTCATTCATGTAATGATGGCCACCTCCGGCGATTCCGGAGGAAATCTTTGGTAAGGGGTCCTTTTTTGTTTGTTTTTTTTTGTGGGGCCCAGGGGTCCAGTTCAGCTGAAGAAAGAATCTTCAAGAAGTATTCAGGGATTCTTCGGTGAAGATTTTGGCGCCAATACGAAGACTATCATTTTCTCAAACTAGAGCATAGTCATTCATGTAATGATGGCCACATCCGGCGATTCCGGAGGAAATCTTTGGTAAGGGGTCCTTTTTTGTTTTTTTTTGTGGGGCCCAGGGGTCCAATTCAGCTGAAGAAAGAATCTTCAAGGATTCTTCAGGGATTCTTCAGTGAAGATTTTGGCGCCAATACGAAGACTATCATTTTCTCAAACTAGAGCTTAGTCATTCATGTAATAATGGCCACCTCCGGCGATTCCGGAGGAAATCTTTGGTAAGGGGTCCTTTTTTGTTTTTTTTTTGTGGGGGCCAGTTGTCCAATTCAGCTGAAGAAAGAATCTTCAAGGAGTCTTCAGGGATTCTTCGGTGAAGATTTTGGAGCCAATCCGAAGACTATCATTTTCTCAAACTAAAGCATAGTCATTCATGTAATGATGGCCACCTCCGGCGATTCCGGAGGAAATCTTTGGTAAGGGGTCCTTTTTTCTTTTTTTTTTTTTTTGGTGGGGCCCAGGGGTCCAGTTCAGCTGAAGAAAGAATCTTCAAGGAGTCTTCAGGGATTCTTTGGTGAAGATTTTGCGCCAATACGAAGACTATCATTTTCTCAAACTAGAGCATAGTCATTCATGTAATGATGGCCACCTCCGGCGATTCCGGAGGAAATCTTTGGTAAGGGGTCCTTTTTTGTTATTTTTTGGGGGCCCAGGGGTCCAATTCAGCTGAAGAAAGAATCTTCAAAGAGTCTTCAGGGATTCTTCGGTGAAGATTTTGGAGCCAATACGAAGACTATCATTTTCTCAAACTAGAGCATAGTCATTCATGTAATGATGGCCACCTCCGGCGATTCCGGAGGAAATCTTTGGTAAGGGGTCCTTTTTTTTTTTTTTTTTTTGTGGGGCCCAGGGATCCAGTTCAGCAAAAGAAAGAATCTTCAAGGGGTCTTCAGGGATTCTTTGGTGAAGATTTTGCGCCAATACGAAGACTATCATTTTCTCAAACTAGAGCATAGTCATTCATGTAATGATGGCCACCTCCGGCGATTCCGGAGGAAATCTTCGGTAAGGGGTCCTTTTTTGTTTTTTTTGTGGGGCCCAGGGGTCCAATTCAGCTGAAGAAAGAATCTTCAAAGAGTCTTCAGGGATTCTTCGGTGAAGATTTTGGAGCCAATACGAAGACTATCATTTTCTCAAACTAGAGCATAGTCATTCATGTAATGATGGCCACCTCCGGCGATTCCGGAGGAAATCTTTGGTAAGGGGTCCTTTTTTGTTTGTTTTTTTTTGTGGGGCCCAGGGGTCCAGTTCAGCTGAAGAAAGAATCTTCAAGAAGTATTCAGGGATTCTTCGGTGAAGATTTTGGAGCCAATACGAAGACTATCATTTTCTCAAACTAGAGCATAGTCATTCATGTAATGATGGCCACCTCCGGCGATTCCGGAGGAAATCTTTGGTAAGGGGTCCTTTTTTGTTTTTTTTGTGGGGCCCAGGGGTCCAATTCAGCTGAAGAAAGAATCTTCAAGGATTCTTCAGGGATTCTTCAGTGAAGATTTTGGCGCCAATACGAAGACTATCATTTTCTCAAACTAGAGCTTAGTCATTCATGTAATAATGGCCACCTCCGGCGATTCCGGAGGAAATCTTTGGTAAGGGGTCCTTTTTTGTTTTTTTTTTTGTGGGGGCCAGTTGTCCAATTCAGCTGAAGAAAGAATCTTCAAGGAGTCTTCAGGGATTCTTCGGTGAAGATTTTGGAGCCAATCCGAAGACTATCATTTTCTCAAACTAAAGCATAGTCATTCATGTAATGATGGCCACCTCCGGCGATTCCAGAGGAAATCTTTGGTAAGGGGTCCTTTTTTTTTTTTTTTTTTTGTGGGGCCCAGGGGTCCAGTTCAGCTGAAGAAAGAATCTTCAAGTAGTCTTCAGGGATTCTTCGGTGAAGATTTTTTCGCCAATACGAAGACTATCATTTTCTCAAACTAGAGCATAGTAATTCATGTAATGATGGCCACCTCCGGCGATTCCGGAGGAAATCTTTGGTAAGGGGTCCTTTTTTCTTTTTTTTTTTTTTGGTGGGGCCCAGGGGTCCAGTTCAGCTGAAGAAAGAATCTTCAAGGAGTCTTCAGGGATTCTTCGGTGAAGATTTTGCGCCAATACGAAGACTATCATTTTCTCAAACTAGAGCATAGTCATTCATGTAATGATGGCCACCTCCGGCGATTCCGGAGGAAATCTTTGGTAAGGGGTCCTTTTTTGTTATTTTTGGGGGGCCCAGGGGTCCAATTCAGCTGAAGAAAGAATCTTCAAAGAGTCTTCAGGGATTCTTCGGTGAAGATTTTGGAGCCAATACGAAGACTATCATTTTCTCAAACTAGAGCATAGTCATTCATGTAATGATGGCCACCTCCGGCGATTCCGGAGGAAATCTTTGGTAAGGGGTCCTTTTTTTTTTTTTTTTTTTGTGGGGCCCAGGGGTCCAGTTCAGCAAAAGAAAGAATCTTCAAGGGGTCTTCAGGGATTCTTTGGTGAAGATTTTGCGCCAATACGAAGACTATCATTTTCTCAAACTAGAGCATAGTCATTCATGTAATGATGGCCACCTCCGGCGATTCCGGAGGAAATCTTCGGTAAGGGGTCCTTTTTTGTTTTTTTTTGTGGGGCCCAGGGGTCCAATTCAGCTGAAGAAAGAATCTTCAAAGAGTCTTCAGGGATTCTTCGGTGAAGATATTGGAGCCAATACGAAGACTATCATTTTCTCAAACTAGAGCATAGTCATTCATGTAATGATGGCCACCTCCGGCGATTCCGGAGGAAATCTTTGGTAAAGGGTCCTTTTTTTTTTTTTTTTTTTTTTTTGGGCCCAGGGGTCCAGTTCAGCTGAAGAAAGAATCTTCAAGGAGTCTTCAGGGATTCTTCAGTGAAGATTTTGGCACCAATACGAAGACTATCATTTTCTCAAACTAGAGCATAGTCATTCATGTAATGATGGCCACCTCCGGCGATTCTGGAGGAAATCTTTGGTATGGGGTCCTTTTTTTTTTTTTTTTTTTTTTGTGGGGCCCAGGGTTCCAGTTCAGCTGAAGAAAGAATCTTCAAGGAGTCTTCAGGGATTCTTCGGTGAAGATTTTGGCGCCAATACGAAGACTATCATTTTCTCAAACTAGAGCATAGTCATTCATGTAATGATGGCCACATCCGGCGATTCCGGAGGAAATCTTTGGTAAGGGGTCCTTTTTTGTTTTTTTTTGTGGGGCCCAGGGGTCCAATTCAGCTGAAGAAAGAATCTTCAAGGAGTCTTCAGGGATTCTTCGGTGAAGATTTTGGCGCCAATACGAAGAATATCATTTTCTCAAACTAGAGCATAGTCATTCATGTAATGATGGCCACCTCCGGCGATTCTGAAGGAAATCTTTGGTAAGGGGTCCTTTTTTGTTTTTTTTTCTGGGGCCCAGGGGTCCAATTCAGCTGAAAAAAGAATCTTCAAGGAGTCTTCAGGGATTCTTCGGTGAGGATTTTGGAGCCAATACGAAGACTATCATTTTCTCAAACTAGAGCATAGTCATTCATGTAATGATGGCCACCTCCGGCGATTCCGGAGGAAATCTTCTGAAAGGGGTCCTTTTTTGTGTTTTTTTTTTTTTGTGGGGCCCAGGTGTCCAGTTTAGCTGAAGTAAGAATCTTCAAGGAGTCTTCAGGGATTCTTCGGTGAAGATTTTGGCGCTAATACGAAAACTATCATTTTCTCAAACTAGAGCTTAGTCATTCATGTAATGATGGCCACCTCCGGCGATTCCAGAGGAAATCTTTGGTAAGGGGTCCTTTTTTTTTTTTTTGTGGGGCCCAGGGGTCCAATTCAGCTTAAGAAAGAATCTTCAAAGATTCTTCAGGGATTCTTCGGTGAAGATTTTAGAGCCAATACGAAGACTATCATTTTCTCAAACTAGAGCATAGTCATTCATGTAATGATGGCCACCTCCGGCGATTCCGGAGGAAATCTTTGGTAAGGGGTCCTTTTTTTTTTTTTTTTTTTTTGTGGGGCCCAGGGGTCCAGTTCAGCTGAAGAAAAAATCTTCAAGGAGTCTTCAGGGATTCTTCGGTGAAGATTTTGCGCCAATACGAAGACTATCATTTTCTAAAACTAGAGCATAATCATTCATGTAATGATGGCCACCTCCGGCGATTCGGGAGTAAATCTTTGGTAAGGGGTCCTTTTTTGTTTTTTTTGTGGGGCCCAGGCATCCAATTCAGCTGAAGAAAGAATCTTCAAGGAGTCTTCAGGGATTCTTCGGTGAAGATTTTGGCGCCAATACGAAGACTATCATTTTCTCTAACTAGAGCATAGTCATTCATATAAGGATGGCCACCTCCGGCGATTCCGGAGGAAATCTTTGGTAAGGGGTCCTTTTTTTTTTTTTGTGGGGCCCAGGGGTCCAGTTAAGCTAAAGAAAGAATCTTCAACGAGTCTTCAGGGATTCTTCGGTGAAGATTTTGGCGCCAATACGAAGACTATCATTTTCTCAAACTAGAGCATAGTCATTCATGTAATGATGGCCACCCCCGGCGATTCCGGAGGAAATCTTTGGTAAGGGGTCCTTTTTTGTTTTTTTTTTTTTTTGTGGGGCCCAGGGGTCCAGTTCAGCTGAAGAAAGAATCTTCAAGGAGTCTTCAGGGATTCTTCGGTGAAGATTTTGCGCCAATACGAAGACTATCTTTTTCTCAAACTAGAGCATAGTCATTCATGTAATGATGGCCACGTCCGGCGATTCCGGAGGAAATCTTTGGTAAGGGGTCCTTTTTTGTTTTTTTTTTGAGGGGCCCAGGGGTCCAATTCAGCTGAAGAAAGAATCTTCAAAGAGTCTTCAGGGATTCTTCGGTGAAGATTTTAGAGCCAATACGAAGCCTATCATTTTCTCAAACTAGAGTATAGTCATTCATGTAATGATGGCCACCTCCGGCGATTCCGGAGGAAATCTTTGGTAAGGGGTCCTTTTTTTTTTTTTTTTTGTGGGGCCCAGGGGTCCAGTTCAGCTGAAGAAAGAATCTTCAAGGAGTCTTCAGGGATTCCTCGGTGAAGATTTTGGCGCCAATACGAAGACTATCATTTTCTCAAACTAGAGCATAGTCATTCATATAATGATGGCCACCTCCGGCGATTCCGGAGGAAATCTTTGGTAAGGGGTCCTTTTTTGTTTTTTTTTGTGGGGGCCAGTTGTCCAATTCAGCTGAAGAAAGAATCTTCAAGGAGTCTTCAGGGATTCTTCGGTGAATATTTTGGAGCCAAAACGAAGAATATCATTTTCTCAAACTAGAGCATAGTCATTCATGTAATGATGGCAACCTCCGGCGATTCCGGAGGAAATCTTTGGTAAGGGGTCCTTTTTTGTTTTGTTTTTTTTGTGGGGCCCAGGGGTCCAGTTCAGCCGAAAAAAGAATCTTCAAGGAGTCTTCAGGGATTCTTCGGTGAAGATTTTGGCGCCAATACGAAGACTATCATTTTCTCAAACTAGAGCATAGTCATTCATGTAATGATGGCCACCTCCGGCGATTCCGGAGGAAATCTTTGGTAAGGGGTCCTGTTTTGTTTTTTTTTTTTTTGTGAGGCCCAGGGGTCCAATTCAGCTGAAGAAAGAATCTTCAAGGAGTCTTCAGGGATTCTTCGGTGAAGATTTTGGCGCCAATACTAAGACTATCATTTTCTCAAACTAGAGCATAGTCATAAAGGCTACCAGCTATATAAATGGTAGAAATTACCCTTGAAATTGAAAAATGACACCTGTTATACTGCTGAAGAAAGAGTCTTCAAGGAGTCTTCAGGGAATCTTGTGTGAGGATTCTGGAGTCAATATGAAGACTATCATTTTCTAAAACTAGAGCATAGTCATTCATGTAATGATGGCCACCTCCGGCGATTCCGGAGGAAATCTTTGGTAAGGGGTCCCTTTTTTTTTTTTTTTTTTGTGGGGCCCAGGGGTCCAGTTCAGCTGAAGAAAGAATCTTCAAGGAGTCTTCAGGGATTCCTCGGTGAAGATTTTGGCGCCAATACGAAGACTATCATTTTCTCAAACTAGAGCATAGTCATTCATGTAATGATGGCCACCTCCGGCGATTCCGGAGGAAATCTTTGGTAAGGGGTAGTTTTTTGTTTTTTTTTGTGGGGGCCAGTTGTCCAATTCAGCTGAAGAAAGAATCTTCAAAGAGTCTTCAGGGATTCTTCGGTGAAGATTTTGCGCCAATACAAAGACTATCATTTTCTCAAACGAGAGCATAGTCATTCATGTAATGATGGCCACCTCAGGCGATTCCGGAGGAAATCTTTGGTAAGGGGTCCTTTTTTGTTTTTTTTTTGTGGGGCCCAGGGGTCCAATTCAGCTGAAGAAAGAATCTTCAAAGAGTCTTCAGGGATTCTTCGGTGAAGATTTTGGAGCCAATACGATGACTATCATTTTCTCAAACTACAGCATAGTCATTCATGTAATGATGGCCACCTCCGGCGATTCCGGAGGAAATCTTTGGTAAGGGGTCCTTTTTTCTTTTTTTTTTTTTTTGTGGGGCCCAGGGGTCCAGTTCAGCTGAAGAAAGAATCTTCAAGGAGTCTTCAGGGATTCTTCGGTGAAGATTTTGCGCCAATACGAAGACTATCATTTTCTCAAATTGGAGCATAGTCATTCATGTAATGATGGCCACCTCCGGCGATTCCGGAGGAAATATTTGGTAAGGGGTCCTTTTTTTGGGGGGGGGGCCCAGGGGTCCAATTCAGCTGAAGAAAGAATCTTCAAGGAGTCTTCAGGGATTCTTCGGTGAAGATTTTGGAGCCAATACGAAGACTATCATTTTCTCAAACTAGAGCATAGTCATTCATGTAATGATGGCCACCTCCGGCGATTCCGGAGGAAATCTTTGGTAAGGGGTCCTTTTTTTTTTTTTTTGTGGGGCCCAGGGGTCCAGTTCAGCTGAAGAAAGAATCTTCAAGGAGTCTTCAGGGATTCTTCAGCGAAGATTTTGGCACAAATACGAAGACTATCATTTTCTCAAACTAGAGCATAGTCATTCATGTAATGATGGCTACCTCCTGCGATTCCGGAGGAAATCTTTGGTAAGGGGTCCTTTTTTTTTTTTTTTGTGGGGCCCAGGGGTCCAGTTCAGCTGAAGAAAGAATCTTCAAGGAGTCTTCAGGGATTCCTCGGTGAAGATTTTGGCGCCAATACGAAGACTATCATTTTCTCAAACTAGAGGATAGTCATTCATGTAATGATGGCCACCTCCGGCGATTCCGGAGGAAATCTTTGGTAAGGGGTCCTTTTTTGTTTTTTTTTTGTGGGGGCCAGTTGTCCAATTCAACTGAAGAAAGAATCTTCAAGGAGTCTTCAGGGATTCTTCGGTGAATATTTTGGAGACAATACGAAGACTATCATTTTCTCAAACTAGAGCATAGTCATTCATGTAATGATGGCCACCTCCGGCGATTCCGGAGTAAATCTTTGGTAAGGGGTCCTTTTTTGTTTTTTTTTTTTTGTGGGGCCCAGGGGTACAGTTTAGCTGAAGAAAGAATCTTCAAGGAGTCTTCAGGGATTCTTCGGTGAAGATTTTGCGCCAATATGAAGACTATAATTTTATCAAATTAGAGCATAGTCATTCATGTAATGATGGCCACCTCCGGCGATTCCGGAGGAAATATTTGGTAAGGGGTAGTTTTTTGTTTTTTTTTTGAGGGGCCCAGGAGTCCAATTCAGCTGAAGAAAGAATATTCAAGGAGTCCTCAGGGATTCTTCGGTGAAGATTTTGGCGCCAATACGAAGACTATCATTTTCTCAAACTAGAGCATAGTCATTCATGTAATGATGGCCACCTCCGGCGATTCCGGAGGAAATCTTTGGTAAGGGGTCCTTTTTTCTTTTGTTTTTTTTGTGGGGCCCAGGTGTCCAGTTCAGCTGAAGAAAGAATCTTCAAGGAGTCTTCAGGGATTCTTCGGTGAAGATTTTGGCGCCAATACGAAGACTATCATTTTCTCAAACTAGAGCATAGACATTCATGTAATGATCGCCACCTCCGGCGATTCCGGAGGAAATCTTTGGTAAGGGGTCCTTTTTTTTTTTTTTTTTTTGTGGGGCCCAGGGGTCCAATTCAGCTGAAGAAAGAATCTTCAAGGAGTCTTCAGGGATTTTTCGGAGAAAATTTTGGCGCCAATACTAAGACTATCATTTTCTCAAACTAGAGCATAGTCATAAAGGCTACCAGCTATATAAATGGTAGAAATTACCCTTGAAATTGAAAAATGACACCTGTTATACTGCTGAAGAAAGAGTCTTCAAGTAGTCTTCAGGGAATCTTGGGTAAGGATTCTGGAGCCAATATGAAGACTATCATTTTCTAAAACTAGAGCAGAGTCATTCATGTAATGATGGCCACCTCCGGCGATTCCGGAGGAAATCTTTGGTAAGGGGTCCTTTTTTGTTTTTTTTTTTTTTTTTTGTGGGGCCCAGGGGTCCAGTTCAGCTGAAGAAAGAATCTTCAAGGAGTCTTCAGGGATTCTTCGGTGAAGATTTTGCGCCAATACGAAGACTATCATTTTCTCAAACTGGAGCATAGTCATTCATGTAATGTTCACTGGATGAGATATTTTCTTTTTTTTTTTTTTTATAAAAGATAAGTGCTGTATGTACTTATCTTTCATAAAATTTGAAAACACGTTGGTAAAGGTTATTCAATTCGTTATGTATTTCCTCAGTCGAGGAGAGAGAGAGAGAGAGAGATAGAGTCAAATTCAAAATACTTTATCCCATTAAAAATAGCTATTAAATAAAATTCTATATGAAGGTTTATACGTAATGTACACTTTAGAAAGAGTTAATATCGCAATACATTATAGGAAAATACGTATATACCAGTGGTTCTCAATCTGGGGGGCGCCAGCAACTTCCAAGGGGGCCGAGCCCCAGGGTGGGGGAAAGTTGAAAATTCTCCATATTCATTATTCTCTTAAACAAGAGTCGCTAAGTATGTCGCTAATTGACTCTCAAACGAATAAAACACCTTTTTAAAAATTTTCCTTTAAATCTGGGGGCGGGGAAAATTTTACTGGGGAAATCTGGGGGGGGGAATTTTACTGGGGGGGGCGTGGTAATAAAAAGGTTTAGAACCACTGATATATATACTGTGTAGGCCTACTGTGCAGCAGTGCTGTAATCAGACAAATAAACGCAGCAAAACAGCGCGGCAGGATACGTTTACACTTATCAGGAATATAAAATTTCAAGTCAACAAAATTATATATAATCAATTCTAATAAAAAAAAACCAGTCACTATTTTAAGATTTTATATACATTCATTGTTTAGTGCGCGCCGGTGGAGGCAGGTGTGTGGCGCAGAGAGAGAGAGAGAGAGAGAATCCTCCTTCCTCTCTCCCTTTTCCTTCTCTCTCTCTCTCTCTCTCTCTCTCTCTCTCTCTCTCTCTCTCTCTCTCTCTCTGTCGCTTGCTTTTACATTCGAGTTCAAATTTTCGGAGCTGAATGCCCGCCATTAAAGAGATGATATCATTTCCTAACTGTTTGTGAAACGGGCTGATAGTGCAGCAGATAATTGCATATTTCATAAGAATCGTTCAGATAGTGAAACAAGCATGAAATTTTGCACAAGTGCTCTTTAAAGTTCCCTCTATCAGAAAAGGGCGCTGGCCACGCAAAAAATTTAATATGGCGGCCAAATTCCAAGATGGCGGCCAGTATCGACAGATTTTGGCTAATTTTTCACTAGAATGGCATGTATTTGCTTCTAGCAATATGGTAAAGCTCTTCCATACTATTTCTTGTGAATATTATGTTTCTGTAGCTTCCCAGTACAGTTTACCTTTAAATATGGGGGCTATATGGCTGCCAAGAAAAGGTAGAAACAATAATTATAATGAGAAATAATGCCCGTTCAACAATTATCGTTTTAAGCATGGATCTTGGTTTCTGTGGTTTTAGATCCTAATGAGGCCATCTCTTTCGAATAACTCATCAATTTTGAAGGAAAATTAATAAATGTAAAAGAGTGTATGTCTGCACACAACCAGGGCACACTGGTGACATCACTGCTGTGTAACTCAGCATGGGGTTCAGTGCCAGCTAATCCAGCTTTACTAATCCTGTAGTCTTAGACTAGTAGTTGTAGTATAGTTTAGTTTAGTGTCCCAAATGCTTTCTAACAGCCCCAGACCAGCTATAGTTAGATAGCCGCACCTGAATAGACAGGATGTGCCAGCGCGGGAGAGCCGAGCCAAGGGTATGGGGGCTGTACATGATGGTTCATGTACTTACCCGGATGGTGTACAGATCACACGGGACTTAAATGGCACTGGATGAATGATCGGGCTAGGTGTAGGGAGACCGAACCTAGTTGAATCCCATACAGGAATGTGTGCTTTGTTTAAGGTGGTAAAAGGATAACCCCTCGGCCTTAATCAAAAGTGAAATCATGGCAGAATGTGATGCCAATCCAATATTGAGCAGTAGAAAAACAAACTGGAGTTTGTGTTGTCTTTGTCAGAAGGACAAAAGAGGTGAGCACTTGACATCACCTCCAAGTCATCATGTCCTAGACCATGATGGGTACACAATGCTGGCAAGGAACATTCCCATGTTCAGTGAAATTAATGAAATGCCACTGATAATGGATCCAGCAAGGCTGGATGAAGGTGATGGCATAGAGGCCACTCTCAGGAAAAATGCAGCAAAATACCATGTGAACTGTCGCTTGTTGTTTAACAACACTAAACTGGACTGTGCAAGAAAGCGACAATCCAATGACCAGACCAGCAACACTGAGACTAGTCGTGCAAAACTGCGCCGAACCAGTCATGACAATGAAGTTTGCATTTTCTGTGAGAAAGTGGCACCTGCATCTGATCTCAGACAGGCTAGTACTAAGGGCCTTGACTTGAAATTGCGTGAATGTGCAGAGATACTTAGTGATGGCAAGCTCCTTGCTAAGTTGACTGGTGGGGATGTCATTGCACAGGAGTTTAAGTATCACCATGCCTGTCTTTGTGCCCTCTACAACAGAAAAAGGTCCTACCTGAGGAGCCTTGAGAAAGACCAAGGTAGCACTGAGTCAGAATCAGATGTGTATCCACTAGTTCTGTCAGAACTGATGACATACATTGTTGAAAACAACCTTTGTTCAGATGATCCAGTCACATTTCGGCTGGCAGATATTTGCCACCTCTACCAACAACGTCTGGAACAATTAGGTGTAGAGTCACCAAGTGTAAATTCCACGAGACTCAAAGACAAACTTCTGGCAGAAATTCCAGAACTTGAGGCTCATAAATCTGGCAGAGATGTATTACTTGCATTTCAAAAGGATGTGGGAAAAGCACTTGCTCAATCATCTGATCTTTCAGAGGCAGTTATCATTGCTAAAGCAGCAAATATTCTCAGAAAGTCTATACTTGATCATCAGTCACGGTTTGATGGCACATTTTCTGAGGCTTGTGTACGAAATTCTGTGCCTCCTCTCCTGCTCCAGTTTGTAGGGATGGTTGAGCATGGGGCTGACATCAAGTCACAGTTACGATTTGGAGCATCAAAGTCAGACCAGGCCATTGCACAGCTCATGCAGTTCAACTGCTACTCCCGATACAAAGAGGGAGCAACAACTCATAGACACTCCAAAGACAGAGAAACACCATTCCCAGTCTACATGGGACTCTCAGTCTATGCCAAAACCAGGAAGAGAAACCTGGTTGAAATGCTACATCAGTATGGCCTCAGTATCTCTTATGACAGAGTACTGGAGGTCTCTGCACAGTTAGGAGATGCCACAGTTAGCAAATATGTGGAGGAGGGTGTGGTCTGTCCCCCAGTACTGCGAAAAGGGTTGTTCACCACTGCAGTGATGGACAACATCGACCACAACCCATCTGCAACTACTGCCACTACCTCCTTCCATGGAACTAGCATCTCCATATTTCAGCACCCCACCAAGGAGAACACTGGACAGGAAAGACAGCAACTAAAGTTTGCACCTGAGAAAGTGAGGTCGGTGCCTGAATTGCCGGACACATTCACAAACATCTCACCAGCTTCCTTTCAAACAAAGAACCCTGTGCCACCAAACACTGCAATACCAAAGCCACCCACAGATATCTTGGGGCCACAGCTTGCACTGGAGTATCAGTGGCTAGACAAGGTCATAGTCACCCAGGAAATAGATGATGCAGTGAATCTGACATGGTCAGCTCATCACGCTTCAATGAAGAGAAGCCCAGAATTTGAAGTAACCATAACTTCATTGCTTCCTCTCCTGCGTGATCAGGCTCATTCTGTTGCTACGATCAAACACGTGATGCAGAAAGTGCAGGATGTCACTGATTTTCTGAACCCTGGCCAGATACCCATAATCACAGCTGATCAGCCAATCTATGCCGTAGCAAAGCAGGTGCAGTGGCAGTGGCCTGATCAGTATGGCGAAGACAAGTATCTGGTAATGTTTGGTGGTCTGCACATTGAGATGGCAGCAATGACATCTCTTGGTACTCTTCTTCATGGCAGTGGTTGGACAGGAGCTCTGGTGGAGGCAGGAGTTGCTTCATCTGGAACTGCAGAATCCTTCCTGTCAGCTGCAAGTGTAACCAGGACACGGCAGATGCACCAGGTTACAGCCTCTAGTTTGTACAAACTCCTGAGGACAGCATACACTGACTACTGTGCTGAGAAAGCAAACAACAATGAGCAGGCATTAGAGTTTGAGGAGTGGTGTGACCTTCGAAGACAGCAGAGTCCACAGTTCCACTTCTGGCACATGGTGTTGTCTATGGAACTTGTGATATTCCTACTGATCAGGTCCTTCCGTGAGGCCAATTTTGTCCTCTACTGCCAGGCATTGCATGAGCTGATACCCTAGCTTGAGCATCCAACGTGTCATGCTATGCCTACCTTCTTATCCTCGAATTTTTCAAAGGTGTAGGTTGAGAGACCTATACATAGATTGGTTGCGTTTAGTCCGTATTTCTCTTCTTTTCTTTTTATGGTTACAGTCTTAGACACAATGTTGTATGTGACCATACCATTACTATTTCAGTTGAAAATAGCATATTAGTTAAACTGTCTGATCACATGAATATACCATTAAATAAAAACAGTTGGTCTCTATGTCTGCTAGCGCTGTGGATAGAAAAAAAAACTTTTATGGCAACCATTTTGTACGCCATCTTGGTTACAATTCATTTAGTAAGGGTTTTCAATAAAATGTGTGGTATGGAACATTTTTATAACCTAAAAGTCGAGGTTTAAAAAAAAAAACTGGCATATTCCATCCAATAGATGCTCCCAAACCAGTGAATCTCAACATAGATGGCGGCCATTTTGAAAAATAGCCGCCATCTTGGATTTTCAGGTGGCCAGCGCCCTTTTCTAAGAGAGCGTAGTCTTAGGAATGTTTGTGCCAAATTTCATGCTTGTTTCACTATCTGAACGATTTTTACAGCAATCTGCTGCACTATATGTCTTCTCCCTAGTGTGGGGGAGCAGGACAGTGACCTTGGTCTAGGACACCAAGAAAACCGCTCCTAAATAAAATTTTCCATAATTTTTTCTGTTTTTGGGACTGTATAGACTTGTGCTCAAACACGAATAATAATCTATTTTTATTGTTATGTTAAAGATTGTGTTTCTATTTTTAATTAAATCACAAACCTTTTCTATAACTGGAATCAATAATTCAATGTTTGTATTTGGTCACTAAATTCCTAATTTTACATGGAACAGTATGTTGCAATTGCATAATCAAACTATAGTATTCCAGTACTGCATAGAGTGTAACTCAACCTCACTCAAGCACAATAATTCTTCACAGCTTAGTCACACATGAAATATATTATTTCTCTAAAAGGAAATAGAGCACCTGTGCTCCTACTAATATAATTCCATATCCTGGCAAACACTGTATGGTACAGAGTGACTTCAAATCAGCCTCCTTTTCCTATGGAAGGGACTCCTTCTACAGCAATGTTTATGTATTATTTTCACCACCGAGAAGATTAACCAACCTCAATCACTGGATCACTGTCGTCCGAGTGTTCACCTTCCTGACCCTCATCATCATCTGACGCTAATTCGTACTCTTCAAATTCTACTTCTTCTGGGACGTCTGAATCTTCAAATTCCGTGTTACGACACAAAGCTGAAAACATACGCCCATTTCACTTTCTTTTTTAAAAACTTACCTTAGTTTACCTTCTACTACACAGTAGTTTAATATGATTGAAATGTTTGAATATTAATGGTACATGATATAACCTTTCCTTGCTACAAAATATCAGGTACAAATATTAAGCTGCTCCATTCATTTGTGAATAAACTGTGCTCTTGACATACAATGTGGTCAAAAGCCAAGGATAAAATTACAAAAATTAATCATTCAATTCTAGTAAAGATTTACCATTCTTCCTTCTGTCCTATTCTGAACCTTACATGGGGCAATCATTTTACTGATTTTTAACTTATTCTAGTAAAATTCATGTGGGTACTTCAACAATTTACTAAAGATACTATATTAAAAGATGAAACTCACCTGTTTCATAACCTTGATAACTGTAGACTGATTCTGAATCAGGGTCACTGTCTGGAACATCAGGAAATGGAATTTCTATAAAATGTGTACTTTGCCTAGATGACCCTGGGATGGAAGGATATGGGTATGTACTCTGCCTTCCCGGCTCCTGATGTGACGTTTGGTTAGAAGAACTAGCGAAAGAACTTTCTCCAGTGACCGAATCACAGCCATTCAGTGATACAGCAGGTGCACCACTATAGCTTGTGCCACTGGTAGGTACATGACTTCCTGCAGCATGTTCTTGGCTACTGATGTTCTCTACACGAATAACATGCCTTCCAATCAGACCCCTGGAATAGGAAGCTCAAATCAGTCATAAAATTCAGTAAAATGTGCATTTACAAAATGCACTAATAAAGTTAAACTACAATTCAGTGATTTCTTTCATCTGGAGGCATTACACTTACTGCTTACCTTATTCAATTTCTGGAGACAAATATCAATCAAAACATTTCCTGTCCTTAAGACAACACACATCTCGTAGTAATATCAATCATTTGTGAAAGCCTCACACTTCTTTGTAAATATGTTATCCATCATTGCATTCCATCATCAGTCAATTTCAAAAGGGCCAAACAAATTTCAACAATGATTAACCTATAAACTGCTTTGCAATATCAACTTGTACCAATTTTGTAAGGAATAGTTATGAAATATATACGCTCACAAGATATTTAAAATGTAATAAGGAATGAATGATAATAAAAATGTTTGTTTAGGGGTAAAGCAAAGAATCAGAGGGGAAGGGCTGCAAGACTCCATCTTTGTTCAAAAATCATCTATTCTTGAAAATTTTGAATGCACTGGTGCATACCACGCCCCCCCCCCCCCCCCCCGCCAAATAACTAAAATCCGCGAATACTTAAAAGTCTCAGTAAAAAATACTGCGAATGGGCAAATTTTCCGCGAACAATGTGTATACATGTTCTGTAGAGAAATCCGCAAATAGGCGAGTGTGTGAATCGTGAGAACGCGAATACAGGGGTTTACTGTATTCCAATAACATCAGTCGGTGAAAATATTAATGAAACTGGATTATTTGGACTTTAGGTTCCCTATGGTGGAAACTCTCAAAGCACAAACTTGATCCGGTTTAAAAATAGAACAAGGTTGGTGGCATGAGTGTGTTAGCCAATGGGGAGAAAGTAGGCGGAGCTTGACCTCTCTCCCCTTTGCATACACCGTCACGCATCAGTTATCTCTCAAACCATCTTCACACGTGTGCTTTGCCACAGATGAATTTTGGGGATGCACCCTAACCAGTCTTAAAGGTTCAGCAAGATATGGCTCTAGATTCTTGACACAACTCTACTTACTTGACAGAATCACTCTCCTGTCTTAATTCTGTGTTGATCAGCTGTATGCACTAAATTCTGATTACTCGCTATCATAAACTGACAGCTAGGATGTCATAAACAGTAAGATTTTAACATCTTGTTGCAACCTAATAAACCTGAAAGGACAAACTAGATGTTGTAAAGGGGTCACTGAAAAATGACATTTTTATGATAAAGTTTTATATAAACTTACCCAGTACAGTACAGTAATTACTTAGCTAAGGGTTTCTACTCAACAGCAGCTTAAATTTTGAAATTCACGGTAACAACTCTTTTGTTTATGTAGGTGACTAGCCCTGCCCATTTTCAGGGTAAGAGAGGAACAACTCAGCCAAGAGCTCAATTTGTTTATGCTCAAAAGTCCATGCGAGGGGAGGAGGGTGGCTCCGTCCATAATTACTGGGTAAGTATATATATAACACTTTACTTTATCATAAAAATGTCATTTTGATATAAGTAACTTACCCATTAATTACTTAGCTGAATCCATATTGACAGGCAGATGGATTCATGGGCATAAAGTACCCCAAAACATTAATAAGGTTAATAAATTTGAGAACAGAATGAAAAAAGGGCTAGCACTGATAAATGCTTGTTGTTCCTTACCTGGTGAGGGAGCTGCTGCAGGTAGATACTACCTCTGGTTGGCGCTCGCCTCAGCCTTGTAGTGGCGTGGCGGTATAGCCAGGATGGCCTCTACTGAGGTGGGTACTTCGCAGAAGAGTAGCCTGATTGCTGACAAAGTATTAGCAGAAGCTTTTGTGACGAAAGATATATCTGAACACCAACAAAGCAAACAATATTTGCCCCTGCCCAGGGTGCAGTACCATAAACATAACAACCAGAAAAACACTGTCACCTACACCATTCAATTAAAACACCTATATCCACCACCTGACACTAAAACACTGGTGGGCACTCCTGGTACAGAATAACCCCCAGGTTCCCCTAGAGCTCAACACCCTAAGTCACGGCAAAGAGACAAAATAAAGGAAGGGATGTTTCCTACACTTCCTCAGCAAACACTACACCAGCCATGGACAAAGGTCCTAATGTACTGCATTTTTCGTAGACTGTTTCTACATCTCGCAAATAATGCATCACGAACACTGACTTACATTTCCAGTATGTATACTTTACTGCAGAATTGAAGAAAGGGAAAGATTACTCTTAAAAGCTACTGAGGTAGCGACTGCCTTCACATCATGGGCTCGAACCTTCAAGACAGGTAAGAAGTCCTCACCAATTTGGGAGTGTGCCTCCAAAATGAGGTCCCTCAAAAAGAACTAGAGTGTATTCTTAGACAATGGGCCAGATGGGTTCTTCGCCGAACACCACAGGTTACTTGCCCTGATCTTCTCTGTCCTCTGAAGATAAGAACCCTCACAGGGCAAAGAACTCTCTCTTCATCTTCTGCCCCTAAGATTTCCATTAAACTTTTAATGGTAAAAGAACAAGGCCAGGGTTGTGCCGCATTGTCATTCTTCAAAAGAAAATTCAGGATGAGGGAACACACTACATCCCCTTGGGAAAAACCATTTCTTTTATCCATTGCGTGGATATCACTAACCCTTTTAGCTGTAGCTAGGGTCACAAGAAACAAAGTCTTTTTAGTAACGTCCCTCAGCGAGGACAAACACATGGGCTTGAAATGTGAACATGCCTCTTCCTTCTTATTCTTGGTTGTGTCACAAGACTTAACCAGGTCAGAGAGGTCCTGGTTCACTGATATGTCTAAACACTCTGTGCCTAAGAACAGAGCTGAGCATAGATCTACACCCTTTTATAGTTGATGAAGAGAGTCTTCTGGAAGATCTTAAGTACAGCAGAAAGTCTGCTACTTGAGCTAAAGTGGTCTTAGAAGAAGAGATGTTGCATCTTTTATACCAGAGTCTAAACATTGCAAACTTAGCCTGGTAGACTCTGACAGGAGACTTACGTTTACATCTAGCAATAGCTTCCGCTGCAGCTCTAAAAAAGCCCATCACTCGAATGAGTCTGCTGATAGTCAGAACCCTGTCAGGGCTGGAGTGGATAATGGAACCTCCTGAAGTGGGGTTGTCTGAGCAGACTTGGAATTGAAGGAAGGAGTCTTGGGAAGTCCACAAGGAGTCTGAGAAGCTCCGGAAATCACTTCTTCTGCGGCCACAACAGGGCTACCAGGGTCATCTTGACTTTTGGTGGGACTGAAATTGTCTGAGAACCTCATTTATCATCCTGAATGGAGGGAAGGCATAGAGATCCAGGTTGGACCAGTTCTGCATCATAGCATCTGTCACCCAACTAGTGGGTCTGGAAACAGGGAACAGAACAGAGGATGAGGAATGTTCCTGGAAATTGCGAATAAGTCCAATGTTGGCTCTCCCCACAGTTTCCATAGGTTAGAACAAACCTGATGGTCCAGGGTCCATTCCGTGGGGAGGATTTGCTTGTGGTGACTCAGCTCATCTGCTATCATATTCCACTGTCCTTGAATTGAATAAAACATGTTCTCAACTGGGTTTGATTTTGGTCCGCCCAAAAAAAACAGATCCTTGGCCGTCTCACAGAGGGAGAACGAGTGGGTTCCCCCTTGAAGCCTGATATAAGTCAACACTGTGGTGTAGTTCGCATAGATCGCCACATTCTTGTTGCGGACCTCCTCCGAAAAGTGTTGTAATCCTCAATGGATAACTTTCAACTCCATGTTCAAGTTGATATGCAGGTTTCTCTCCTGTTGGGACCACATCCCCAAAACTTTGGCCCCCAGGAGAGCTCCCCAACCTAGATCCAACTCATCTGAAAAGAACTCTAGGTCGGGGTTCACTACAAAGAGAGACTTTCCCTCCAACAATCTGTCTATGGAGTTCCACCCTGCAGGTATTCTTTGATCTCCTCCGTTATCGGAAATACACACAAGTCTTGATTTATTTTCCAATCCCAACTGACCCTTAGGAAAAATTGTAAAAGCCTCACATGCAACCTTCCCAACTTCACAAATTGCTCCATAGAAGCCAGAGTGCCTAGCAGACTCATCCACTGAGTGGCTGAACAGGCTCGGAGTGAAAGGAAAAGACTGACTTTCTTCAGGCAGCCCTCTACTCTTCTGGGGGTGGAAAAGTCCGAAAACTCTGAGCATCTATCTTCATTCCCAAATAAGGAATCTGCTGAAAAGGAGTCAGTTCGGATTTCTGTAACCTGGGTCTTGTGTCTACAGTAGGGTTTTTTGAAGGTCCTTCATGCACCTTTCTTTCAAGGGAGAACATAATAGCCAGTCGTCCTGGTAGAGTGAGATGTTGATTCCTGGCAAATGGAGCCACTTACCAATCGCGGCAAGCATCCGAGTAAAAACTTGTTCAGAAACACAAAGCCTGAAACTGAAAGACTTGGTAACTGAAAACAAATCTGAGGTACTTCCTCGAGTCTTGATGTATGGGAATGTGGAAGTATGCGTCTCTCATGTCGAGAAAGATCATCCAGTCTCCTTGATGAATGGATGCAAAGATGGATCGGGTCATTTCCATGTGGAATTTTGTTTTTTTTATCAAGAAGTTCAGGGCACTCACGTCAAGGACTGGTCTCCATTCTCCTGTGGCCTTGGGAACCACGAACAGCCGATTGTAAAACCTTTTGGACTCAATATCTTCCACTAACTCTATCGCTCCTTTCTTGATGAGGGAAGAGACCTCCTCTGAGAGGACTGAAAATTTCTTTGATCCTACAGAGTAGGATGTCAATTTGATGGGAGTGCTGGCCAAGGGAGGCTTCTCCTTGAAGGGGACGGAGTACTCCTCCTTCAAAACTTGGACTCCCCACTGCCCTGCCCCTTTCTCTCTCCACCTTTCCCAGAAAAAGTGGAGTCTGGCCCCTACAGGTGCATGAAGGACTGGGTCCTCACTTCTGTGCTGTAGGCTTAGAGGAGGATCTCTTGATCGCTCATGAGGCAAAATGAAATGTTGCTCGCAATCTAAATTGTGACCTTTGTTGGGCACCTCAAAATGGCTACGGCTGAAGGAGAGGAGGACTTGGAGGTGATGGTGGTCCACTCCCTGGGGCATCTAGCAGACAAAGTAGATCCTGCATAGACTTTTTCCGCAGGTGAGAGGCAATTTCCTCAACCACTGCTTGCGGAAACAAATGCAGACCATCAAGGGGCGAGAGAAGAAGCGCTGACTTGTGCGATGATGTGACGCCCTTGGTAGTAAAGGAGGCCCATAGCTCTCTTTTCTTAAGGACCCCATGGCAATCCGTTCCCAACGGCTTTGTGAGAGCAAGAAAGCACACTACGCCAATCCGCTGCAACATCTTCAGGAAGATCGCGGAAATCACAAATCTTTTTTGCTAATGCTCCTATGGACCAGTCCAGGAAGCTTAGAACCTCAAAAACCTTAAATAGATTCTTCAGCAAATGGTCTATTTCTAAGGTCCAAAACATCATTTTCGCAGATGAGAAGGCAGACCTCCGGGCCGAGTCAATAAGACTGGAGAAGTCCCCCTAGGAGAAGGCAGCTTCTCCAGTTGTGTAAGACCAATATCTTCTGGAGGATAAGCGAGAAGGTGGAATACTGAAGGAAGCCTTGCCTTGCCACCTTTTCTCTGACAGTCAGCTGTCCACTTCATACAAGGCCTTCTTAGATGAAGATGAGAGAACCATCTTAAGGAGTCTGTTTGACCCGACTGGCTAATCACTCATCATAAGTGAAGAAGTTAGAGAAGCAGGAGCCATTGGGGCGAATAAATCTGAAAAATTGTGCACAAAATAAAAGTATATTTTAGTTTAACCAGACCACTGGGCTGATTAACAGCTCTCCTAGGGCTTGCCCGAAAGATTAGATTTATTTTATGTCGCTAAGAACCAACTGTTTACCTAGCAACGGGACCTACAGCTTATTGTGGAATCCGAACCACATTATGACGAGAAATGAATTTCTATCACCAGAAATAAATTCCTGTAATTCTTCACTGGCTCGTTGGAGAGTCGAACGCTGGGCCAAAAACAAATATCAAAGCAAAGAAGTGCAGGCTGACGGAACTTCTTCCTGGCCCACCCCCTCTTCATCTTAGGAAACTGGGGAAAGCAAAGGCTCCGCAGGGGCTACTGCTGACAAAGATGAAGACTTCTCGAGGATCCCCAAAATGTTGTCCATTGTCTCTGGAGAGGAGCCAACGAAGGGTCTAGTTCCTCTGCAGTGGGTGGGCCCACGTCAAGAGATGGACTAGAATGGGCCAAGCAAGACATAGTCAGTGCCGAGTGCTTGGAAGAAGATGCCAACACAACAAGAACTGGCACCCGGCGATCCAGTGCAACTGGGAGTTCAACCAAGGAAGGGTGCTTGGGCACCGAAGGGCTCTTGACGACTGCCTGACTCTCAGGCACCCAATGCTGTTTGGGAGCCACTGGTCGCTCAATCACTATCTAGTGCCCGGCTACACCTGGGTGCTCAGCTACTACTGGGCTAGTTACCTACATAAACAAAAGTGTCGCTACCGTGAATTTTAAAATCTAAGCTGCTGTCGAGTAGAAACTCTCAGCTAAGTAATTACTGGGTAAGTTACTTACATAAAACCCACAATGTATAATTACTTTCAATTCTGTTACAAAACAGAAAAACTGACTAACTTTACTACTCAATGATCATACTGCTGGCACAGATCACCTCCGAAAGGCTAGTCTTTTACAATGAAAATTTAAAAAGAAATACTTTCCCATTAGAAAACCCAGCATAAGAAAACACAGTGCACATAACTGTCCTTGGCACTTTTTTCTTAATGCAGAGGCCAATGGGATGGGCAATCATATGTCCTAGTAAAATGTGGACCCAAACAAAACAAGAAAAGAAGAAAAAGCAAGCAACAGACCTGGCCCTTGAACGCAGGAGGATTTACAAGTGAAGGAAAACTCAGATGGGATGGAAGTCATATCATATCATGACACGGTAACTCCAAGACATGTATGAAGCAACACTGTCAACCGAATTGCTGACGAGAGCGAGTTCAATTACAATCTTGCCAGAAACCCAACAAATCTGAAGGAAGGAGGTGAAAAGAGAGGTAATAAATGCATCTTGGCGGCTAAAAATAAGCTCATTAGATCCAAGATAATGATGGAAGAATGAGCAATTCAAGAGAGTGCAAGCAACACAAAACATTGAAATGAAACAATAAATGTGAAAGGATGAACCATTGGTAAACGCACCAGTTGGAGCACACAAGCCTCCTCATGCCTTCATCATCTTGTAAGAAAGTGAAAACCCTCTCTCTCTTACATCATCCAGATGTTAAGGAGACCATCACATGCATCATGTGATGCTATGGATACAGTGTAGTGCAAGCATTACAAACACTGGAATTACTCAAGAGATGAGCAAGATAAAAAATGAGACAAGAAGTGTGGCCTTTACAGAGTGAGCTAGCATCCATTAAGGCAGTACATTTATGGAAAAAAATTAAACTACATTAATTACTGATGCACCCGCTTGCAAAGGACCAGAAATTCTTTAAGTTGTCGATGAGCTCACTAAAAGTATTTCCTCTTCATCTGATAAGCTTTTCCCTTTGCAATATAAAAGTGCAGCAATTTCCAGCAGATATAAAGGAAGCATGAGTGGTGGAAAGAGGCTAGGAAAGGCCAATATGACTGCTCTCTATGTGTTACAGAGAGCAGGAGAGACCTGAACTTCAGCAAGACTGGGTGACAGTGGGTCAAGGTTTTAATAAACTGATAATTAACCCAAAAGCATTGCATCCTATTTATTGTGAAGTACAAGGACTTGAAAAAGAGTAGTTGCATTTCAAGACTGTCACAAGGTGGATTTGAACTTTCATCAGGGTGAAAACTGGACAGAGGTAGGTGAGAAAGAATACGTGGGAGAGACAGACTAGACCAAAGGGAAGAGGAGAAAATGAAAGACAGAATGCAATGTAGCCTGTGTCCAAAGGAACATGCAGATCCTTTAATACCATCCACAGAGAGCACAATGACAGAGATTGTAAGAAGTCCAGAACTCTATTTACCTTCCCCTTCAAAGACTTGCAATCGGGGTACCTACAGACATTTACTGTCAGCTTCAGGTAACCTCTGTTCAAACCTCAAACCATATAATTAGAGCAATTATCCTACTATACTCAGGGAAAAATCTCACCACAAGAACACACACTCTGGATTATCAAAATACCCACTTTAACTATGCCACAGGTTACAGTTCAAAAATACTATACATAGTGGTTCATCTTTTTGAAGCAAAAGGGACACTGCATAAATGCATAAGGATATTGAGAATTCTATATGTTGACCAGAATTTACACTGGCTGCTAGTAAAAATCAAGCTTTGCATTTTGACATGTAAAATTCAATGCCAGTGTAATTTCATCCTCTTTTTTATTCTAGGTATGTCGATGATACGTTCGTTCTCTTCAAGGGTGAATACGAGGCTGATCTCTTTCTTGACTACGTGAATACTTTACACCCGAACATGAAATTTACTATAGAAAAAGAGGAGAACAACTGCCTGTCATTCCTGGACGTTCAAGTTTATAGACAAGATAATTCTTTTAACACCACGATTTTTAGAAAGAAAACTTTTACAGGACTCGGATCTAATTTTTATAAATTTATATAAATATATATATATATATATATATATATATATATATATATATATATATATATATATATATATATATATATATATATTTTTTTTTTTTTATTTATATATATGTATATATATATAAAATACATATATATTTTATATATATATATATATATATATATATATATATATATATATATATATATATATATTTTTTTTATATGTATATATATATAAAATACATATATATTTTATATATATATATATTATATATATATAATTTATATATGTGTGTGTATGTATACATTTACAGTATACAGGCAGCCCCCAGTTATCGGTGGCCTTAGTTATCGGCAATCCAGTTTTACGCCGCTTGTCTAGTGACGACGATAACCGGATTTTCATCACCGATCTCCAGTTATCAGCACTGTTCCCTGGTTATCAGCGCTGATCCCCACTTATCGGCAGTGCCAATCCCGGTTATCGGTGGCGCTGATCCCCGGTTATCGGTGCCAATAACCAGATATCAGCGCTGATAACCAGCGATTGGTGCTATTATCGGTGATTTTCGATTATCATCAAGCTGTTGGGAATGGAACCCCCGTTGAAAACCGGGGACTGCCTGTAATACCTTGAACTTGCACGATTTGAGTTGAGCAAATTCACAGACACACGAACTTTTCATTGGAACCTAGCTAATTGTCATACAAAAGTTTTTCACAGACACACGAACATTTGCGAATACTGAGAAACCCTGCAAAAGTGTTTATGTTTAATTTATTATGTAATTTATAGTTTTCAAACTTTTATGTGTAAATTAAATATTATTAAATAATAATAATAATAATAATTTCTCTCTCTCTCTCTCTCTCTCTCTCTCTCTCTCTCTCTCTCTCTCTCTCTCTCTCTCTCTCTCTCTCTCTCTCTCTTTTGTAGTTAGTGCAACCTTTACCTGTACATTAGATAATTTTAAATTGATCTAACTGTACCTGTACCATCTACGAACTGTAAATGCACCATTCTAAAGCATAGAGACATGGAGCATTTCAGAACAAAGAGAAAGAGACCGAACAAAGAAGTTTTTAAAAACAAGGTTGAGAAGTCTTCTTAAAATAGATCAGTGGAATGGGGAGAGAGACAAATAGTATACGTGATCTTCACACTCTATTATATTTTTACGTCAAACATTTATTTATCTTTTTAAGGGTAATGTATTAAGCTAACTTTTAAATGAAATTACAGTAACTTTAATTTCATTTAAAATCACAATTTTTAAAAGTTAATTGTATTTTTCCTAAGTTTACAGACCTGAGGTCCTTTACATTAGGAATTACTTACAGTAAAGCTGGACACAGTAGTTAAACTCTTGAATAAGGTGGTCAGGCAGTAACTATCATCAGGTAGGCAGGAATACCTGCCTGCCCGGATGTAAACATTCCAGTTTGCCTTACGGTCCAGGTTTGGATTGTGGGTGGCAAGAGGCGGGCATAAAATGTAATGTAAAGGACCTCAGGTTTGTATAGTTAGGAAAAATACAATTTACTTTAAAAAATTGTGATTTGTTCTGACATGATATACAAACCATCGGTCCTTTACATTAGGAAGACTCACTGGTTGGAGGAAGGAATCTGAGTGAGTCTCTTGAACTGACTGGAGTTCTGCACACCTGGGCTACTCCTGGGCAAAAGAGCAAGGAGGAGTGCTGTGCCTCCGACATATTGATTGGACTGTAGGAACTGCAAGATCAAATGTCAGATACTGGATCTTTTCGCATGAGTGAGGAAACGTAACTCGATACAATATAGGCTGGGAAGAATTTAAGAGTTAGAGGCAGTATGGAAAACCAGAGAGAGGGTTTCCCTTATTGCCAGCCTCTCCTTCCTCCCCTTGCTAGAGGAAGGAGTGGAATTGCTTCTACGATTCTAAAAAAAAAAAATAGAACTGGTGCTCGATGTGTAGTCTTACCGCTTCAGACGCCAGACCCAGCAAGTGTCGGTTTGAGTCCTATTCTCGTCCTGAAGGAGGAGAAGTAGGAGGATGGGGAAGGAGGGGGAGGAGGAGAGGCCAGTCACTCTCGGTATCCTTCTCACTTCCAGAACCAACACCTTAAGCAAGATGCTACTAGTCCTGTTGAAGGAGCCGGGTAAGAAAACACAACTTGTTGAGCAGCCACCACAGGACCAAGGAAAAAAAGGTTCCAAGGGCCTGTGGGCAAGACCACAGAGAGAAGACAAGAGTGTGGTCTATGAGACCACATTTTGCTTCCAGACCGACAGAAACTTCTGGAATGCACGGGATGGACCAAGCCATTGTCTTAGTGAGCTCTTGGGTGGAAAGTACCAGCTGCTGAGTACCTTCTTCGGTCGCTTCCTGAAGCCAGGAGAAAGATGTGTCCTTAGACACTTCTTCCTTGGGAGAGATAGTACTAACAAAGACGTCAACGACATCCAGGTTAGGAATGTTGAGCCTTTTCGGAAAGTACCAGAGCTCCCTAACAGGACAAAGTAACAAATGATCTGGATCATCCATACAAGTCCAAGGAGGAGGGGAACAAGAAGGACTCGAACCCGACAATAGATGCTGATGGATTCAGAGTCCACTTACGACATCCGAGGAGTCGAGGTATTGATCCCCTTCACCGGTTCTTCCATCTTCTACGCCAAGGCCGGAGCAGGAAGAGAGATGGTCCTAAGAGGGCACATCTGTCTGATGACTCTCTTAAGGGCACATGCAGAACACGAGACAGGAGCCCTAGAAAAGAGTCACATGCCACCCAGGGAACAGTTCCCTGGGGCAGCAAGACCGAAGAAGCTTCTCATCTGTAGCTAAACCTTGACTGAGGAGAAAAAGGCTACATCAGATAGAAGACTAGGTCGCAAGGGCCTACATTCTTCACAACTGAAACAGAGAGCAGCAACCCTCGGCGGAGAAGACGAGGAAGTCCAGACTTGAAGAGCGACTCTGACCTGAGAAGCTCCGTCAACGACACCCACCAGCGAAGATGGATCCAGTCCCTGGAAGAGTATTGCAGAGGACTTCATGAGATATCCATCTATATCCGTTGCCACTCGGTGAGAAAGCCTATGCTTGCAAGGAAAGCTGGAAGGTCTCCCAGTCCTGAACACACAGGGATGTACTGCCTGAAGAACCGCTTCTTGTGTAGCTGCTACAGGAGGTTGGGTCAAGCCGAACTCTTCCCGATGCCTTGGAAGCAGAGCTATCAGGTCGGGAGAAAGGCGAAGTCTTCCAGCATTTGTCTGTAACTCATGGTGAGCAATGCTTATGAACCCCTAGCGAAACAGACAAATGCAGAGGGAAAAACGTAGATATCAATTTTTCCCAAAAGACAGCATGCCTCACCGTAGCAGTCCCTGGGTCTGGTGCAACGGAATGAGAAAACTGCCAACTTTGCTGTGCCAGGAGGCAAACAGAAAGATGGTGGGGATCTCTCAGTCAAGCAGTCTCTTCGTGAATCTTCGTGAGAAAAGGAGTGAAGAGTACGTTCCATCCCAGTCACTCAACCCGAGGCTGAGCTCGCCTACCAATATATCCCCACCGGGAGTGTATCTGGCTAACTGAGCTATCGAGTGTGCTATAGAACACTCGAGTACCTGCAAATATCAACAGCTGAAACAGGAGGAAAACACCATTTCCTCTTGTTTTCGACATATGCCACTACTGTGGTTTTGTTGTTCAACGAAACCACTGAGCGCCGAAAACTCATCCTGAATTCTCGGAAGGCCAAAAGGCTGCCTTGATTTCAGGATGTTGATGAGAAGATACTAATCATCTCGGTCACACACCTTCAAGTCAAAGTTTAACAGGTGTGAGCCTATTCCTCGATCGGTGAATCCGCAAGTAGACACACGATGTGAGGGGAATATGCAAGCATATTCGAAGGTTCCTTCAATCAAGCATTAGCCTAACTCTTTTGTGGCGGAATTCAAAAACACAAAAACAACACACAACACAGATACATAGAACATATAACCACACACAACAATCACCCTGATCCTCGGTTGCTGGGAGATGGATTAAGGTGTCCACGGTCGCCAACACAGCACACAAAACCACACAAACAAAACTGAAAACAGACTCTACACAACAAGGAAATATAAATTAAAAAAAAAAGAAATAGAACCATATACACACAATAAAATAGCACACCAACAAGAAAAACAAACAACTCTCGGAAAAACAAAAAACTGTCCAACACGAAACCACTGACCGGCACTAGCTCTGACTAAAGACTCCCCCAAAACCGAAATCTCTTTCGCATTTTCACAGACAGACAGCGCCGTAAACAAACTCCAACTAACGACCCTTATCCCTCTTCCAACAACCGAAACACTCACTAACGACAATTACACTCGCTCTCTCTCTCTCTCTCTCACTCAAAACTTACGTTACTTTACAAAACCATCTCAAACGGCAAACTAAAACTCTCTCTCTCTCTCACACAGAACGTTGGGAAATGCTAAGTAAAAATTCATTCATCCCTCTATACTTTCTTCATGTACTTCGAAGAGGAACGAAGGATGGAGGAATGGAAGCAGACCTCCTTCATTCTCTACCATGGGGATGCTTCTGCAAGATGACAGGATACCAAGACGATTGACCCTAGCCGGGCTGGCATTTCCCGAATTGGGAACACAGGAGAGGAAGCGTAATGGAAGTTTGATGAAAAGAATTGCTGAGACCCAAGGGAAACAGATACTTCTCCTGAAGGAATCCATTCCCAGGTCTTGGCAATGCTGCTACCAGGTCCAGAGAATCAGTAAGTATCATTTCATCCAGGCATCTGCAGTAGGAGAACTTCTGCCCGGTTGATACTTCTTTCTCTCTTCCCCTCTGCCCTCCTTCTTTATGGAAAAGAAGGTGGAAAGAGACAGTTATGGGCACTTTCCCAGAAGGGAAGAAGAGGGCTATGTGTTTCGGTAATCTTCTTCCAAAGCCTGGGACTTCTTAGGAGATGAGGAGGGCTGGCTTGAACTTAAGGTCGAGCCAAGACGACTAAGACCCAAAGGACAAGGCAGTGCCCTGGCATGAACCTTGATTACTGCAGTATCTGGCAAATCTCTGAAAGAGAGAGGCAGAACCGAGCAAGGTTCGTTCCTAAGGGTCAAGCCAACTTGGGACTTATGAAACCCGAGATCCGAATTAGGACAAAGTCCTTCTTCTTCGCACCAGAATTTCCCACATATTGCCGTCTCCAAAAGGCAGGGTTCTCTCCAAGAATGGTTGTATCCAAAGAGAGAAAGCCTGAAAGTGCAGGATTGTGGATCAAGACTGTCTGAAGGAAACCAGCAGGCGTCCTCCAAGATTGCTGCCCTGCACGGCAAGGAGAAGCAGAGAGAGAACCCAGTCCGGATGAAGCAGAATCGGAACAACCTGCAGTTGGCAAGACCCTCCAAGGGAAGAAGAATTTGTACTCTGTCGAGGCAAGGGAGGAGCTTGGTGTCTCGACCTGAATGAACTCCTTGTTAGAAGAAAAGTATTAGTCTGGTTGAGAATGCTCTCGCAAGCAAGGGTCGCGGCAGCCCCCGAAACTCTCAGCCCTTTCGAGAACTGCAAGGGTTGCAAGTGATGATTATTAATTGGGGGAGCTGAGGTCCTGTCCCGGGGATCCTCACGCTGACGAATCAGTGCGAAGTTCTCCGAGAAACAAGAGCAATCACAACTTGAAGAGGAAGACCCTCACTGCTTCCAAAGCGTGAAACTCCTGTACCTCTCTCCCTGGAGAGAGACCTTGACAGATCCCAAGAAACCCTCTTTGGCTACCTGGTTGTACTGCAAGACAATCTGGGGACTGACACCCAAAGCAAGTCAGGCAGCTGAACTCCGAAGAAAGACAAATTCTTCGGAGCTCTCTATGTCTGTCTTGCGCCCCTCGGAACAACCGAAAGGAAAAGAGAACAGGTAAGGAGAAGGAGTACCCCTACCTGTCCTGCCATTAAGACCAGCAGGAGAGGTGAACTGTGAGTGATAATCAACCGAAGGAGATTGTTGCCACACAAGGGAAGAAGAGTGCCTGTGCTGTGGAAAAGAGCTTTCGTGGAAAGAGCAGAAAGTTCACTCAAACAGAGCTGAGAACCCGAATCGGAAAAACCGAGCAGGGCCAAGCTCAGTCGATCACGCAAACGCGATCCAGACCGGGTGGTAAGCAGTGGACTGGGAGGCATGCGGGGTGAGCCGAGCAGAGCCAGTCTCCTGAACACGACCAGGGTCTGGGAAAGGCAAGTAAGCCGAAGCCAAGCCAAGCTGATTGCGTGAATGCAATCGGAATTGGACAGGGCAGAACTCGCGAACGAGCGCCCGAAGCAGCACCCATCTTAGAGGCAGAACCTCTAGCACTGGGAACAGGAGCACAAACCAAGGACTGCATGCCTGCAGCTTCGAAACACAAAACCCAGGGGTATGCAAAGTGGTTCCCGAACCCGAAGGTCAGGAAGAGCGAACGAGAGACCCACTACCTCCTCAGAAGGAGGCAGTCCCTAAATGTCCAAGGATGTCAAGGGGGAAGAAGCAGCCTTCCTCTCCTTCAGCCGACAGAGGTCTATCCAGTCCCCTGGACCCCCTTGAACCTCGGGAGAGGAAGGGAAGAAGCAGCAGAAGAAAAAATCGAAGATAAGCTGAAGAAGATGGCGGCTACCTCCACATCTTCTACAGGATGGTGGACATGAAACATTGTGACCTCCAGGGCAGCTAGGCAGGACCACAACGGAAGCAGTCCAGGACACGACCACCAGGAGAAGCAGCAAGCAAGATCAGGACAGCTGATGCAGGAGCTATGGAAGCGGTTTGGAAGGCAGGAGCTACAGCAACGGTCAGGAACGTCACATGAAAGTCACTAGCAGGGGCAGCAACAATCAGGATGGCTGCGACAGGAGACCAGGAAGAGCCACCCAGAGACTGTCACCAAGTCAACAGGAGTATAACACAGGAAACAGCAGGGGCAGATGGACCACAGATACGCCAGAGGCAGTGCCACAGCA
Organism: Macrobrachium rosenbergii; assembly: GCA_039081455.1. Classification (NCBI taxonomy): domain Eukaryota; kingdom Metazoa; phylum Arthropoda; class Malacostraca; order Decapoda; family Palaemonidae; genus Macrobrachium; species Macrobrachium rosenbergii. The sequence continues at coordinate 63,173 of JANJGK010002521.1, read as the reverse complement.
TACATGAAGTCCAGCAATGACAGCGATCAATCCGCATTGGCGGGAACAGATTCGGAACAATCCCAACATGGAACTATGCCATTCCAACAAGGTATTGTGGTCGATCTCAAAGCAAACACTGTATGAACACTGAGAGTCCTTCAGGCCCAACTGAGATATCTAACCAACTACTGCTGCCCCTACAATGCTCACTGTCAACCTGGAAGAAAAAGCAAAGATGATTTAGTAGAGGGAGACACCTCTCGCTCCGAGGGAAACTGCCCTAAGGTAGCAAGAGAAGGCCCCTGAGAAGAGGTTGCCCGATCGCCCGTGGCCCCCGCCCCCCCCCTCACAGTCTTCTCCTGACAAGCAAGCAAAGAGGGCGAAGGAGAGAGATCTCTACCGAAGGAGAAGAGGTAATGAAGAACCTACAGGGAGAGAGAAGGAAGGAGGGGAGGCCACCAAGGGCACTGTGAAAGCAAAACTTACCGACAACGCCCGCAACCTCCCCCTCCCCGCAACTCTCCATAGCGCAGGCGGCAAAAACGACCCTCAGCACCAGTAGAAAGGAAGCAGTCATGTCCTTGTACACAGACGGCAGAAGCCGAAGAAGGGGAGTGAACTTGTTATGTCCCAATCAATGAAGGGGAGCGAAGATATTACGTCCCAATCTAATATATCCGAACATACAGGGAACACCTTTAGTATCTAAATAAAGGGCTACTGGAAGAGAGGCATTACCACTTGCTTACACCCTTCTAAATAGGCCCTTGGCCATCAAACCCAAGACACATACGTAGGGGAATAACAGCTTATGCAAGGCTATCACAAATAATGGGTTTGTATATTAATAAATATCACACATAGTATATGCACAAAAATACAGAAAGGTTCCACTGGGATAATAAAGAGCTTAACGACAGTTAGGCAAAGAGATCCGAAAACACGTTTGCAATGCATGACAGCCGAAAGCAAACTGGAATGTTTACATCCAGGAAGGTGGGTATTTCCGCCTACCTGATGGTAGTTACTGCCTGACCACCTTGCTCAAGAGTTCAACGGCAGTGTCCAGCTTCGCCGTAAGTAATTCCTAACGTAAAGGACCGATGGTTTGTATATCGTGTCAGAACAAAGTTAGTTTAATACTTTGGGAGTAAGATTAGGGTCATATTTATTGTTTAAACTCTAGAAATAATGATTTATTAGCATTTTTAGAGACCGTGCCAAACTTACATGAAAATTCGCCTTACACAAGGGGGCCCGGAACCTAACCTCGCGTAAGTTGAGGGTATGAATGAATGTATGTATGTATGTATGTATGTATGTAAGTATGTATATATATATATATATATATATATATATATATATATATATATATATATATATATATATATATATATATATATATATATATATATATATATATATATATATATACACATATATATATACACATATATATATACATATATATATATATATATATATATATATATATATATATATATATATATATATATATATATATATATATATATATATATATATATATAGTACTCCAAAAGCCTTGAAAAATGAAGAGAAATACAAATAATTACTGTGTGTATCACATAACTCATAGAAATCATAGACAGCATAATGCATAAGAAGAAAATGTTAAAATTTTAACTCTCGTACATCATATCAAAACCCTTTGTAATACCAATATTCACAGGATACAAAAAGGAAGAGCAATTACCATGAATCAACTAAATAGGAACAATTCAGAGCTATCTCTCTCCTTACTTATATAAGGATGCACCACAGGTCATCTTTTTCCACTAAAAGTTACCCAAGGAGAACCACACATGAAAAACTTAACTTTCACATACTAGAAAAACCTTTAGAATCTACTTTTCACAAAGAAAGAGATTTACTATAAATGTTGTCTGGTTATTCTTTTACCCCTGTTCAAAGATGGATACTGCACAGCAACTATCATAACGAAATCTAGGAAATTCTTGCAAAACGAACTGCAGTTAATTAACAGTTGTATGAAACCCATCCCAAATAATTACCTTTATCTGTAAGTGCATAAAGCTGCAATATTTACATTGAAAATGTAATGATAAAATATAACCCATGAATGCTATAAATGCAAAAATCCCTACAGCAAAGTAGTCACAATGGCGCATCTAAATCTCTACTAACCCTTTTACAAATAGCATAATATAAAGCAAAAAAAATTACTGTCAGTGTGAAAATTTGACGATCTGCACAGGATCCTGAGAGGTAGAGGACAGGAAAATTGTTCTAAGAAGCAGTAAAAAATACAAATTCCAATTTAAATTTTACCTACCATAGGTCACTTAATTCTGTGACAAAAAAAAAAAAAAACTCAGATTCTCAGTTGTTCCTGAGAAAAATAAACTTGTATTTCTAACTCCATGTCCAATAGGTCTACAAGTTTTCCATAATTAACAACATTTCTTCTCAACCAGCCATACATTATTCAAGCAAGTTTAGAATAACACATTGCGGTTCTTAAGTGTGTTTGTACTTCCTCAAACTGTATATCAAATTTGTTCAACAAGGAAATGAAAGTAGTAACAGAAACCAATATATATCTCTTCACTTTCCTCTTAACAAACATTATGTACTAATTGTGGAAAAGCCTCGCATTCTTTTCTTTCACATAAAAAGTAGCATTATCCATTTCAAATACACCATACATTCAATACTTTTCTTAGAACAAGTCCAACTCTACCTCAAAACAGCCCTGACTCTGAATCAAGAGTTCACAAAACTACACCAAAACCTTCCTAATTCAAAATAAATCTACAGTTTCATTACAACTTCCCACTGCTAAAATAAATCTACAACTTCATGAAAACTTCTGACTACAAATCTCAAATAACAGGCATGTGCCTTACCTCTTTCACGGAGTAAGCTTTATCAGTGGCTCCTACTTCAGCAAAAACAGCTCTCAGGTCTGGAGCTATGAGGAATTTGGGACAACTTGTGGATGTGGCACCCACAGATGCCCTTGCCACAGCAGTGTCATTTTCTCCAGCGGACCCTGTCATCGATGGACAGTTTGTTCGACGAGCCTCCCCCGCAACATCTGTCGGTCTGGAAGGAGGGAGGCCTGCAGAGATGGTTCCTCCACAGCTCTGGGGAGAGGGCACAGCCAGTGGGCGTGTCACCGCACTCAATTCTGGAGGCATGATGCCAGCCTTCTCTCCACTCCTCTCCATCCTGAAATACAGTACTTCCTCAAATCACAGCCAAGTATACCACCTTTTGATGGCTACTATTAAAAACGTACAAATGTCACAAGGGCATAAATCAGCCATGGTCTTTACGTAACCGATGTTACTGTGATATGATGCTCAAGTAAGATGTGATTATCCAGCTTTAAGAGTAAAATAGACAGAAACTCAAATCTACTTGAAGGAGATGCATACAAGAGAAAGCATATACTGTGGTAACACACACAAACAGAAACAAACACAGAGTAACCCAAGAACTAAACTAAAAGCAATGAAACAAACAGCACTTAGCCTACAAGAGGCTCTTGTTCCCTTGAATCAGTTTCTCTCTCTCTCTCTCTCTCTCACCTAAGCAATGTTTGTCTCTCTGTGTAAGTATTACTTTACTTCATATACGTATATACACAAAATAGAAAAAAAAATGTACAAAACTACTGGTCAACAAAGAACTGGATACAAGTATAACCACCAGTAATGAACATTTGCCAATACTGAACAGCCATTTTTTTTATAACTTGACAGGCTAGGAATGATGGGTAGGGATTACTTGTACAGATATAAACATGTAAAAAAGGTCTTCATGACACAATGTTCAAGATGTTTATGCACTCAAAACAAAGTCAGGCTTAGCGGTTGCTTTAATGGGACAATCGTTTGCCAACTGTTCCCTTGGTGAGTTGTTGCCTACTTTATTTGTATTTTTTCTTTGTGGAAGGAGTTGACGTTTGTCTCAGTGACTTTGACAGCGTCAGTCAGCAAGTCAGGTCCAGGGCAGCAGCAAGTCAGGTCCAGGGTAGCAGCTAGTCAGGTCCAGGGCAGCAGCAAGTCAGGTCCAGGGCAGCAGCAAGTCAGGTCCAGGGTAGCAGCTAGTCAGGTCCAGGGTAGCAGCTAGTCAGGTCCAGGGTAGTAGCTAGTCAGGTCCAGGGTAGCAGCTAGTCAGGTCCAGGGCAGCAGCAAGTCAGGTCCAGGGTAGCAGCTAGTCAGGTCCAGGGCAGCAGCAAGTCAGGTCCAGGGTAGCAGCTAGTCAGGTCCAGGGTAGTAGCAAGTCAGGTCCAGGGCAGCAGCAAGTCAGGTCCAGGGTAGCAGCTAGTCAGGTCCAGGGTAGTAGCTAGTCAGGTCCAGGGCAGCAGCTAGTCAGGTCCAGGGTAGCAGCTAGTCAGGTCCAGGGTAGTAGCAAGTCAGGTCCAGGGCAGCAGCAAGTCAGGTCCAGGGTAGCAGCTAGTCAGGTCCAGGGTAGTAGCTAGTCAGGTCCAGGGCAGCAGCAAGTCAGGTCCAGGGTAGCAGCTAGTCAGGTCCAGGGCAGCAGCAAGTCAGGTCCAGGGCAGCAGCAAGTCAGGTCCAGGGTAGTAGCTAGTCAGGTCCAGGGTAGCAGCTAGTCAGGTCCAGGGTAGTAGCTAGTCAGGTCCAGGGTAGCAGCTAGTCAGGTCCAGGGCAGCAGCAAGTCAGGTCCAGGGTAGCAGCTAGTCAGGTCCAGGGCAGCAGCAAGTCAGGTCCAGGGTAGCAGCTAGTCAGGTCCAGGGTAGTAGCAAGTCAGGTCCAGGGCAGCAGCAAGTCAGGTCCAGGGTAGCAGCTAGTCAGGTCCAGGGTAGTAGCTAGTCAGGTCCAGGGCAGCAGCTAGTCAGGTCCAGGGTAGCAGCTAGTCAGGTCCAGGGTAGTAGCAAGTCAGGTCCAGGGCAGCAGCAAGTCAGGTCCAGGGTAGCAGCTAGTCAGGTCCAGGGTAGTAGCTAGTCAGGTCCAGGGCAGCAGCAAGTCAGGTCCAGGGTAGCAGCTAGTCAGGTCCAGGGTAGCAGCTAGCCAGGTCCAGGGCAGCAGCAAGTCAGGTCCAGGGTAGCAGCTAGTCAGGTCCAGGGTAGCAGCTAGTCAGGTCCAGGGTAGCAGCTAGTCAGGTCCAGGGTAGCAGCTAGTCAGGTCCAGGGTAGCAGCTAGCCAGGTCCAGGGTAGTAGCTAGCCAGGTCCAGGGTAGTAGCTAGTCAGGTCCAGGGTAGTAGCTAGCCAGGTCCAGGGTAGTAGCTAGTCAGGTCCAGGGTAGTAGCTAGTCAGGTCCAGGGTAGCAGCTAGTCAGGTCCAGGGTAGTAGCTAGTCAGGTCCAGGGTAGCAGCTAGTCAGGTCCAGGGTAGCAGCTAGTCAGGTCCAGGGTAGTAGCTAGTCAGGTCCAGGGTAGTAGCTAGTCAGGTCCAGGGTAGTAGCTAGTCAGGTCCAGGGTAGTAGCTAGCCAGGTCCAGGGTAGTAGCTAGTCAGGTCCAGGGTAGTAGCTAGTCAGGTCCAGGGTAGTAGCTAGTCAGGTCCAGGGTAGCAGCTAGCCAGGTCCAGGGTAGTAGCTAGTCAGGTCCAGGGTAGTAGCTAGTCAGGTCCAGGGTAGCAGCTAGCCAGGTCCAGGGTAGTAGCTAGTCAGGTCCAGGGTAGTAGCTAGCCAGGTCCAGGGTAGTAGCTAGTCAGGTCCAGGGTAGCAGCTAGTCAGGTCCAGGGTAGTAGCTAGTCAGGTCCAGGGTAGCAGCTAGCCAGGTCCAGGGTAGCAGCTAGCCAGGTCCAGGGCAGCAGCAAGTCAGGTCCAGGGTAGTAGCTAGTCAGGTCCAGGGTAGCAGCTAGTCAGGTCCAGGGTAGCAGCTAGCCAGGTCCAGGGCAGCAGCAAGTCAGGTCCAGGGTAGTAGCTAGTCAGGTCCAGGGTAGCAGCTAGTCAGGTCCAGGGTAGCAGCTAGTCAGGTCCAGGACAGCAGCTAGTCAGGTCCAGGGTAGCAGCTAGTCAGGTCCAGGACAGCAGCAAGTCAGGTCCAGGGTAGCAGCTAGTCAGGTCCAGGACAGCAGCTAGTCAGGTCCAGGGTAGCAGCTAGTCAGGTCCAGGGTAGCAGCTAGCCAGGTCCAGGGCAGCAGCAAGTCAGGTCCAGGGTAGCAGCTAGCCAGGTCCAGGGCAGCAGCAAGTCAGGTCCAGGGTAGTAGCTAGTCAGGTCCAGGACAGCAGCTAGTCAGGTCCAGGGTAGCAGCTAGTCAGGTCCAGGGTAGCAGCAAGTCAGGTCCAGGGTAGTAGCTAGTCAGGTCCAGGACAGCAGCTAGTCAGGTCCAGGGTAGCAACTAGTCAGGTCCAGGGCAGCAGCAAGTCAGGTCCAGGGTAGTAGCTAGTCAGGTCCAGGGTAGTAGCTAGCCAGGTCCAGGGTAGCAGCAAGTCAGGTCCAGGGTAGCAGCTAGCCAGGTCCAGGGTAGCAGCTAGTCAGGTCCAGGGTAGCAGCTAGCCAGGTCCTGGGTAGCAGCTAGTCAGGTCCAGGGTAGCAGCTAGTCAGGTCCAGGGTAGCAGCTAGTCAGGTCCAGGGTAGCAGCTAGTCAGGTCCAGGGTAGTAGCTAGTCAGGTCCAGGGTAGTAGCTAGTCAGGTCCAGGGTAGTAGCTAGCCAGGTCCAGGGTAGTAGCTAGTCAGGTCCAGGGTAGTAGCTAGTCAGGTCCAGGGTAGTAGCTAGTCAGGTCCAGGGTAGCAGCTAGCCAGGTCCAGGGTAGTAGCTAGTCAGGTCCAGGGTAGTAGCTAGCCAGGTCCAGGGTAGTAGCTAGTCAGGTCCAGGGTAGCAGCTAGTCAGGTCCAGGGTAGTAGCTAGTCAGGTCCAGGGTAGCAGCTAGCCAGGTCCAGGGTAGCAGCTAGCCAGGTCCAGGGCAGCAGCAAGTCAGGTCCAGGGTAGTAGCTAGTCAGGTCCAGGGTAGCAGCTAGTCAGGTCCAGGGTAGCAGCTAGCCAGGTCCAGGGCAGCAGCAAGTCAGGTCCAGGGTAGTAGCTAGTCAGGTCCAGGGTAGCAGCTAGTCAGGTCCAGGGTAGCAGCTAGTCAGGTCCAGGACAGCAGCTAGTCAGGTCCAGGGTAGCAGCTAGTCAGGTCCAGGACAGCAGCAAGTCAGGTCCAGGGTAGCAGCTAGTCAGGTCCAGGACAGCAGCTAGTCAGGTCCAGGGTAGCAGCTAGTCAGGTCCAGGGTAGCAGCTAGCCAGGTCCAGGGCAGCAGCTAGCCAGGTCCAGGGCAGCAGCAAGTCAGGTCCAGGGTAGCAGCTAGCCAGGTCCAGGGCAGCAGCAAGTCAGGTCCAGGGTAGTAGTTAGTCAGGTCCAGGACAGCAGCTAGCCAGGTCCAGGGCAGCAGCAAGTCAGGTCCAGGGTAGTAGCTAGTCAGGTCCAGGACAGCAGCTAGTCAGGTCCAGGGTAGCAGCTAGTCAGGTCCAGGGTAGCAGCAAGTCAGGTCCAGGGTAGTAGCTAGTCAGGTCCAGGACAGCAGCTAGTCAGGTCCAGGGTAGCAGCTAGTCAGGTCCAGGGCAGCAGCAAGTCAGGTCCAGGGTAGTAGCTAGTCAGGTCCAGGGTAGCAGCTAGTCAGGTCCAGGGTAGCAGCTAGTCAGGTCCAGGGTAGCAGCTAGTCAGGTCCAGGGTAGCAGCTAGTCAGGTCCAGGGTAGCAGCTAGTCAGGTCCAGGACAGCAGCAAGTCAGGTCCAGGGTAGTAGCTAGCCAGGTCCAGGGTAGTAGCTAGTCAGGTCCAGGACAGCAGCTAGCCAGGTCCAGGGCAGCAGCAAGTCAGGTCCAGGGTAGCAGCTAGCCAGGTCCAGGGTAGCAGCTAGTCAGGTCCAGGGTAGCAGCTAGTCAGGTCCAGGGTAGCAGCTAGTCAGGTCCAGGGTAGTAGCTAGTCAGGTCCAGGGTAGCAGCTAGTCAGGTCCAGGGTAGCAGCTAGTCAGGTCCAGGGCAACAGCAAGTCAGGTCCAGGGTAGCAGCTAGTCAGGTCCAGGGTAGTAGCTAGTCAGGTCCAGGGCAGCAGCAAGTCAGGTCCAGGGTAGCAGCTAGTCAGGTCCAGGGTAGTAGCTAGTCAGGTCCAGGGCAGCAGCTAGTCAGGTCCAGGGTAGTAGCTAGTCAGGTCCAGGGTAGCAGCTAGTCAGGTCCAGGGTAGCAGCTAGCCAGGTCCAGGGCAGCAGCAAGTCAGGTCCAGGGTAGCAGCTAGTCAGGTCCAGGGTAGTAGCTAGCCAGGTCCAGGGCAGCAGCAAGTCAGGTCCAGGGTAGCAGCTAGTCAGGTCCAGGGTAGTAGCTAGCCAGGTCCAGGGCAGCAGCAAGTCAGGTCCAGGGTAGCAGCAAGTCAGGTCCAGGGTAGCAGCTAGTCAGGTCCAGGGTAGCAGCAAGTCAGGTCCAGGGCAGCAGCAAGTCAGGTCCAGGGCAACAGCTAGTCAGGCCCAGGGCAGCAGCAAGTCAGGTCCAGGGCAACAGCTAGTCAGGCCCAGGGGAGCAGCAAGTCAGGTCCAGGGCAGCAGCAAGTCAGGTCCAGGGCAGCAGCAAGTCAGGCCCAGGGCAGCAGCAAGTCAGGTCCAGGGCAGCAGCTAGTCAGGTCCAGGGCAGCAGCTAGTCAGGTCCAGGGCAACAGCTAGTCAGGTCCAGGGCAGCAGCTAGTCAGGTCCAGGACAGCAGCTAGTCAGGTCCAGGGCAGCAGCAAGTCAGGTTTCGGAAAGCAGATCGGCAGGTTCTCGACAACGGTCTGTCGAGAACTCGGCAGCAGCAGTTTTCTGAGGATCACCTCAAGGGTGATGGCAGCAGCCGCAATTTTCTGAGGATGTTTTTCATTCATTTATAATGCTGTGTTTTTGTATGTATTATAACTGCCTGGTTTTGTATTTACCATAACTTGTATTTTACTAATTATATGTTTATGCTATGGTTTTATTTATGATGTTTTTTTGTTATGGTTATGCTGCTTATGAATTGTTTATTGAGTTTAAGCTATTTAATTGGGTTTTTCTACTGTCGCTACTTTGTTATTGTTAATTCATGATGTATATTATTGATTTGTTTGTAAGTGGACCTGACTCACTTATACATTTGTATATAATAAATTAATCTTAAGGTTATTTTTTCATTTTGCTCTGCTCCTTCTTTGCTTGTCATCTTTCGTCAGTCATCCCAGCCCAATTGCTTGTTTTTGTTTTGAACCTGCTCGTCTCTGAAAGACGAGACCATAATAAATAAACGTAATTAAATGAACTTTGCTGATTTTCCGAAAAAGTCTCCTGTATAACTTGGACACATTCTCTAGGATGGCAAATACAGTACCAGTGTGTAAAGATGCTACATATCACTCAACCATTAGTATTGTATAAACTGAAAGATCCAATAGGTTTTTAATCATTTGCATGAAATTCCAAAATGCCTTCAAAGAAACTATCAAAGGCATCTGCTGATGCTTAGCTTATGATATAAATTATGCAATACTTTATAATGTCTTTAATGATTATTACTAGAGAAAAGGTGGATAGATTTTTTTATTAATTACATCAAGATCAAAAGCTTTTTTTATATCTAACAAGGCTAAAACCATAAGCTACACGACATACTTGTCAAATGTCACACAAAGCAAAGGATCCATTGGCAATTCCAGTGTTCTAGGAGATATCTGATAATTCTGAGAAATCCTGTGTAAAAATCACAATTTTTGAAAGTAAATTGCATTTTCCCTAACTATACAAACCTGAGGTCCTTTACATTAGGAAGACTCACTGGTTGGAGGGAGGAATCTGAGTGAGTCTCTATGAACTGACTGGAGTTCACCATACCTTGTATTCCCTTCCTGGTCGAGAGAGCGAGGAAGGGAAAACTGCCCCTGACAAAATGATCGGGTTGTAAGAAACATGAGATCAATTGTCAGACTTCTTGGTCCCTTTGCATGAAAGAGGAAGCATCAGGTCATGCAAAGTAGGCTAGGAAGAACTTGGAGTCAGTGACATTAAGGCAATCACAAGCAATGGGTCTGTCTTATGTCATGGTCTCCTTCCCCACCTTGCAAGGGGAAGGAGAGGGGTTGCTTCTATAATCCTGAACGGAAATAGAACGGAAGCTCTCGGTGAGTGCTGACCTGCATCGACAGCCAGATCCAGCATGCAACGGCACGTCCACTCTCTGCCCGTGGGAAGAGAGCTGAGATGTGGAGAAGGAAGAGAGGCCAGTCACTCCACATTCATTCTCCCAATCACAACCGTACATCTTAGGCGAGATGCAACCTGTCCTGTTAGAGGAGCCAGGTAAGCTACACAACTTGTTGAGCAGCCACCACAGGACCCAAGGAGAAAGTGTCCAAGGACTTATGTGCAACATCACAAAGGTAGAAGGAAGTAAAAGTGGTCTGCTGGGACCACACGCCTGCCTTCAAAACCTGTCGAACCGACAGGTTCTTCTGGAAGGTGAGGGATGGACCACTGCTGCGGACTTTGTGAGCTCTCGGACGAAGCGTACTGGTGTCATCTTCTCCAGCAGCAGAATACACTCTCCTTATTGTCTCACGAAGCCAGAAAGAGATCGTGTTCTTGGACGCTTCTTTCTTGGTCGAGTTAGTACTAATGAAGAATCGTTGACACTCAAGCCAGAGACGGTGAGTCCTCTTCAGATAGTGCCGCAGCACTCTAACAGGACACAGTAGCATCTCGTCTGGTTCATTACCAACAAAGTCCTCTAGGGAGGTGATCATGAAAGACTCGAACCAAGCGTCAGGGACCGAAGGATTCTAAGTCTTTGCCACGAAATCCGCGATGAAATCGAGCGTAACTGATCCCCATCCCCTCGAGTGTTTAACATCAAAGGAAAGCCCTAGAAGTTCACCAACTCTCGTAAAGGCTTGTACGGTGCACAAGTCAGGTTCCTTAGAACGAGAGTTACACCCCATGCAGGGGGCCTGAGATCCCTGGGTGGGCAAGACCTTTCGAAGCTTCTCACCAGTAGGAAAATCTCGAAAGAAGAGGAGATATATACTCCTTTCAGCTGCAAGACTAGGCCAAGTGCGGCCCGGTAGCCTTTTACAACTGAAATGGACAGATGCTTCTCTCGGTGAAGGAAGACGAGGAAGTCCGCGACCTGCTGACAGTAGCTCCGACCTGAGAGATACCGCATCCACAACACCAACCACAGAAGACGGACCACTTTTCCTGGTATACCGCTGCGGAGGATCGTCTCAGGTACCCGGCCACCTCCGTTGCTGAGCGACGCAAAAAGCCTCTTGTTCGCAGGAGATGGTGGATGACCACCAGCCATGAACACACAGGGACTGCACTGCCTGGTGATACCACTCTACATGGGGTTGACACAGCAGGTTGGGCCGGGGGGGGGGGGGGGGGAATCTCTCTCGGCACCTCGGAAAGGAGGGCTAGCAGGTCGGGATACCCACCAGAATCACTCTGAGAGTCGGAGTGATCGTCGCCTGGTTGATCACTCTGCGAATCAGACAGAACGGAGGAAAGGCGTAGACATCTAGGTTGTCCCACAGGTGCTGCAATGTGTCCTCTGCAGCGACCCATCGGTCTGGCACGACAGAACATAAGACCTGGAGTTTTCTGTTGTGCCAGGTGGTGAACAGATCGGTGTCTGGATGCCCCCACATGTCGAACAACCTTTCCGTGACTTCCAAGTGAAGGGACCATTTGATTCTGATCTCCTGATTCTGGCGGCTGAGCTTGTCTGCCACGACATTCCTCTTGCCTGGAATGTACCTGGCGGACAGCTTTACCAAGTGAGCCACGGCCTACTTGTGCATCTGCAATGTCAACTGGTGGAGCAGGAGGGATACTAGACCCCCGCTTGTTGTTGTATGCCACTACCGTGGTATTGTCGCTCATCAGCACCACGGAGTGTCCCATCACTCGATCCCGGAACTCTTGGAGAGCCAGGAAGGCTGCCTTGAGTTCCAGGATGTTGATGTGAAGGTGCTTGTCATCTCGGTGCCACACTTCCGAAGTCAGCAACCCCTCCAGGTGTGCGCCCCATCCCTCGGTCGATGCGTCTGAGAACAGCAGCAAGTCCGGAAGGGGAGTATGTAGGGATACTCCTATCAAGGGATACTCCTATCAAGAGGTTCCTGCTGTCCATCTGCTGCTGAAGGTCTTCTCTCACCTCCTTGAAGAGAGGGATAAGAAAGGACTGGGGATCTCAGGACTAGGACCAATACTTCATTAGTCCCCATTGTAGAGACCGCAGGTGACAACGCCCATGAGGTACCAGCTCCTCCAGCGGTGACAGGTGACCGATGATGACTTGCCATTGCCAAGCTGGCTGTTCCTGTCGAGACAGGAACAGTTGTGCTGCCTTCCTGAACCTGCTGATACTAGAGTCCAAGGGAAAAACTTTTGCTGCTACCATGTCAATCAGCATGCCCAGGTAGCCTACTTCATCCTCTGCTTGGGGGTGAGATCTGACTTCTAGAGGTTCATCATGATCCCAAGATCACGGCAAAGCTCGAGGAGCCAATCCCTGTCCTGTAGCAACTGCGAGCGGGAGCTCGCCAAGACTAGCCAGCTGTTGAGATGCCTCAGTAGACGTACCCCGTGCGAATGGGCCCATGTTGATACTAAAGAGAAGACACTCGTGAACACCTGGGGAGTGGTCAAGAGCCCGAAGCAGAGTGTCCTGCATTGGAAGACCGTCTCCCCGAGGATAAAGTGGAGGTATTTGCGAGAGGACGGATGAATGGGTATTTGGAAATTTGCATCCTTCAAGTCCACCATAGGCATGAAGTCATTCTCCCTGATGGAGGCGAGCACGGATCGTGCCATCTCCATCGTGAACCAAGTCTGGCGAACGAATCGGTTCAGGGGAGAGAGGTCTATGACTGGTCTCCAATCAACTGTGGCTTTCTCTACGAGAAAGACACGACTTCCAGAGCACCCTTGCTCAGCATGGCTTGCACTTGCTCTAGTGCAGAGTCCTTTGGTGATCCTTGGACGCAGGTGCGGAGACGGACCGGAGTGTTGGTGAGGGGTGGCTAAGACTCAAAGGGTAGTAGATATCCCTCCCAAGGGACATCCGCCATGTTGCTCAATGGCACGACAGTCACCCCCCACCTTCGGCAGCAGTCAGGGGGGGAACGCTGACCCTAGCATTTCCCCTTCTTCTTCCCTTTGCCCTCTTTACCAGACTGGAAAGCAGGCTGAAAGGGGTGGGAAGACCCACCCTTTCCATAGGAAGAAGAAGGCTGGGTGTTCCCACGGGATCCCTTCAAAGACTGGGACTTCTTAGAGGCCAAGGAAGTGCTAGCCTGACCCGAGGGCCTGGCCGCAGTGGAACACCAAGACCCAAAGGTCTTGGCCACTGCCTGGTGAACAAGGCAGTCGCTGTCATCGGCCTGATGCTTGTCCACCGCAGCGTCCACCAGCTCTCTGTGGAAGAGAGAGGTACAATAGCGCCTGAGGAAGCAGCCACTTTGGATACTGTGAATGACCACAGACCCAACCAAGTAACTGGCTGGAAAGCTGCCATGGCGGTGGCTTCCAGGGTTGCGGCCTCTTGCTGCGAGAGGGAAATGCTCCCAGCAGTAAGTTGCTGCAACGAGACACCAGGGCCCATACGAACCAGGTCCAGGTCAACCTGCTTTGGTGGCAATGACCTCTCTGATGGTGTATAGAAACACTTCTGACAAGGCAGAGGAGGGGGAAACAGCTTGTCAGAGTAGTTCAATTGTAGTGAACTGTCCTGCCCAGATACAAGGACCATTCACTTGATCAAGGACCCCCTTGGCAAGCGTGGACCACGGGAGCCCCACCGAAGCCTTGGGTTCCTTCTTGGGACCCCAAAAGGACTCGGGGCGCGAAGGACAATCTACAGAAGAGGCCGTGGTCCCTTCCTAGAGGTCATTGTGTTGACGAATCAATGCAATTGCCTCAGCAAAAGTCCTCTGTATCTCTGGGGTGTCCGCATCCTGGGGAAGAGGACCCTCGAGTCCTTCCAGGGTGCGGTCCTCCCGATCTACTCTCCCTGCACTACTCGGGCTTATGACCTGGCCGAAATGAGGACCGAGCCAGGCACGTACACCTCCGAGGTAGAACTCTGGGGAGACAACTCGTGCCCCCTGGGAGCAGCCCAGGAGGTAGAGGGGACAGGCGAGGAGGATCGGGCATTCCCACTGGTCTTGCTGGCAGAACCAAAAGGAGCAGTGGGCTGGGAGTGGTCACCAACCTGCGGTGGTGACGGCAAACCGGGTTGAGGAGAACACTTCCGCCTCGGCAAAGCATTCTCCCGAGGAGAGTGGAGCGGCTCAGGCAAGTTGAGCCGCGCACTCGGCTCCCCCAAGCTAAGCTGGCCAAGCGAATGTGACCTGGGACTGGGGGTTGTCAAGTGCGCAGCTGGCTGGAGAGAACTTACGCTATCCTCTAGATGCGCCCCAGTCTTCTTTGAGGCTGAAACCTCTCGGGAAGACTGAGCAGGGCCCCTCTTCTCTGCCTCACCAGGTGTCTGGACCTGAGGGACTGGCGCGCCTTCCCAGGAACCTGGCCTGGCACTCGAGGAAGTGCCAGCAGGAAGAGTTGGAGCACATGCATGCCCGGACTCTTTCTCCCACCTTGTGCCTGAGTCGGTACGGAGAGAGGTTTCTCCGGTACCAGACCGGGGTACTTGGGTCTCCTTAGAGACCCAGGTACTCTGTGCGGCTCGTGAACAAGTGTCCGACACAGCCACGCTGACCTGGCCTTAGAAGCAGGCTTCTTTGGTGCAGCGGGGGGGGTGTGCAAACCATGGTCTGCACACCATCGGCTCCCGATATGACTGACCCGGGGATCAATGCATCGGTTCCCTGGCCTGTGGACCGGGAAGAGCCAAAGAGAGTACACTGCCTTCCCTGTGGAAGGAGGCAGTCCCTTAGAAGTCTCGGAGCAAGAAGAAGAGGAAGAAGAGGTAGCAGACGAAGGACGGCGAAGACAAAGACGATGACGACACCTTCCTAGACCTCTTCGTCATCTTCAGGATGGTGGTCAGATACCCCATCCACGAGGGAGCAGCAGAAGACACAGGCGCAGCCAGGGGGGGTCAGGGAAGCCGGTGCTCAGGCCAGCAGCTACTGGGGCAGGTGGAGCAGCGTGGGAGCCAGGAAAACCAGCAGATGGTGCGTGGGTTGAAGGCAAGGGTGGCATGAGTGGAAGCCACGCCGGGCCAAGAGTCAGGGTAGCCAGGAGCCAGAGCCGGGGTTATGAACGAGCGTGGGTCAGCAACAGGAGCAGGCATGGAGATATATGGCACCGATGAAGTCACCATCCTTGAGGGGCCAGGAAACCAGGAGGCAGTGGCGTGGCATGGAGTGTGGCAGGAGCGGCTGACACCTGGGTAGAGGTGAGGTCAGAGAGATGCTTCCACCACCAAGCCTGAGGAAAGTCTGGTCGAAAATGGAAGCCTCTACTCACTCCGGGGGAAAAACTTCACCCCCAGAGCGAGGAGAGGGCCCAGAGAGGATGTGCTGAACGTCTGCTCCCCTGCAGCCTTCCACGCCCAACGAAACGAATGAGGAAGGGAAGGGGGAGTCCTCCCCTGAGGGAGAGACAGCAAGAAGGGGAAGCTTGATGGGAGGGAGAAACGATCCCAACGGGTCACCCACCAAGGGTGTCGTCGGGGGCGTATAACCCTCGGACGACGCCTTGGTGGGCTTCCTACGGTATTGTCTCCTCCCCTCAAACTTCGCCCACTGCTCGGCTGACCAGGAGCAACACTCGGCACAAGGAGTAATGTGTGCACACACGTCCCCTGCAGGTGGGGCAGAGGGCGTGTGGGTCCACATCCACGCTAGAGCGAAAAGTGTTACATTTCTTTCCTCGCACCCTGGGACACACACGCTGGGGGAAGGAGGGCTTACAGGGTTTATCCACATTCATGATTAATGAAGACAAGCAAAAAGAAGAAAGAATCCACCAGGAAAATTAGCTCAAAGGCAGTCAGGGCGGAGAGCGAGAAAACGTGTCTGCAGTGGTCGACGGCCGAAAGCAAACTGGAATGTTTACATCCGGGCAGGTGGTACTCCAGCCTCCCAGATGGTAGTCAACTACCTAAGCACCTTGTTCGAAAGTTCAATGGCCATTTCCAGCTACGCTGAAAGTAATTCCTAATGTAAAGGACCGACGGTTTGTATATCATGTCATAGGTAATTCTAAGGAAGAGCTCCACATGGGGATATTGTTAATTAATGAATTTTTTTGACTGAACAATAGAGAAAAGTGTATATGACACAGCACAGGTGAGATGACTTGAGAGATTTACTGAAATAACGAGAAATTAACATCTTTTGTTTATGTCCGTAAGCAGAAGAGATACGCTGGATGACACATATAGTTCCAGCCACTCCAGATTAACGTACAAACATAAACAAACGATGGTAAATTTCTTACATTATTTCAGTAAATTTCTTAAGTTATCTCACCTGTGCACCATTTCCTATATTTTTCAGTAAAAGAAAATTCATCAAGACCCTCAGACTTAC
Organism: Macrobrachium rosenbergii; assembly: GCA_039081455.1. NCBI lineage: Eukaryota > Metazoa > Arthropoda > Malacostraca > Decapoda > Palaemonidae > Macrobrachium > Macrobrachium rosenbergii. Next base: position 46,741 of record JANJGK010002521.1, on the reverse strand, counting down.
CCATTCATATATCTCAACATGGTGCCTATGAGAGAAAACTGAAAAATATTATATTTAGTAATCAAGCTATATTTATACTACAAAACACTGGTACATGTTGCCATGCCAAACCGATGGAGAATACTTTGTACCATTTGGTTTAAAAAAGTGCAAACCAAACACCTGTACCATTTGGTTTGAAAGGGTGCAAGATCAAACACCAATGTTTCTCTCATTTATGCCTAACAAACCTTATGGCGTCAAGAATTGTCTTGTGATCATCCGTTCTTGCCTATGCTTTACAAACACAAAATATCAGTTATAGACTTTCAATTAAAAATGACGCGATATATCACTTACATTGTTTCCTCTGTTAATTGTAGACTTTAAATTAAAAATGATGCTATATATCACTTACATTGTTTCCTCTGTTAATTGTAGACTTTAAATTAAAAATGATGCTATATATCACTTACATTGTTTCCTCTGTTAATTATAGACTTTAAATTAAAAATGACGCTATATATCACTTACATTGTTTCCTCTGTTAATTGTAGACTTTAAATTAAAAATGACGCTATATATCACTTACATTGTTTCCTCTGTTAATTATAGACTTTAAATTAAAAATGACGCTATATATCACTTACATTGTTTCCTCTGTTAAAAGTCCATGTACCCATCCTTGGGCTGATAGTCTAAAAATGGAAAAAAACCTAAATTTTGATCAAGATTCAAACTACACCAAGCCAACAATATCTTCTACATATCTCCTAACCTTTTCCAAAACACCACTTCTTAGCCTTAACTCCACAAGTGGAATACCACTAGACTACAAATACATTTTGAGAAGACAGGCTACACCACAAAATTCAGTAAGGGCCAGCACCTAGGCCTGTGGAACACCACATACCTTTCCTTCAGAATAACCACTGTAACCAATGGGATGATTAGCCTAACCTACCTACAGACACCTTTCCTCCACAATAACCACTGTAACCAATGTGATTATTAACCTAAGTTGCCAATGTCCGTAGGTAGGTTAACAGGTATTACTTAATAAGTTGCCAATACACGATGTGAAATTGTAACCTACATTTTTTAAAAGCGCTCTTTATCAAATTACGACTTATAAGGTAAGGCAGTACCAGCTCCCCTCAAACCCCCATAACTAATACAGCAAAATTGTAACCAGTAAACACCCCTGGGTTACATGGTATTATTTTATATTGGCAACTTTTGAAATCTGACCAGTTAATAATCGCATTGGTTACAGTGGTTATTGTGAAGGAAAGGTGTCTGTAGGTAGGTTCATAATCCCATTGGTTACAGTGGTTATTGTGAAGGAAAGGTGTCTGTAGGTAGGTTCATAATCGCATTGGTTACAGTGGTTATTGTGAAGGAAAGGTGTCTGTAGGTAGGTTCATAATCGCATTGGTTACAGTGGTTATTGTGAAGGAAAGGTGTCTGTAGGTAGGTTCATAATCGCATTGGTTACAGTGGTTATTGTGAAGGAAAGGTGTCTGTAGGTAGGTTCATAATCGCATTGGTTACAGTGGTTATTGTGAAGGAAAGGTGTCTGTAGGTAGGTTCATAATCGCATTGGTTACAGTGGTTATTGTGAAGGAAAGGTGTCTGTAGGTAGGTTCATAATCGCATTGGTTACAGTGGTTATTGTGAAGGAAAGGTGTCTGTAGGTAGGTTAATAATCGCATTGATTACAGTGGTTATTGTGAAGGAAAGATGTCTGTAGGTAGGTTAATAATCCCATTGGTTACAGTGGTTGGTACCTATTAGCCCACCTACAGATACTGGCAACTTATAATACACATTAACCTACCTACAGTCACTGGCAACTTATAAAATAATACCTATTAACCTACCTACTGACAAAATCCAGAAGTGTACAAGAAAACTCAAATCCTTAAGAAGATATAACTCTAAAATGTTCCTCGACTCTACAGAGCCTCATCTGCTCCTCAGTCCCAGTCACTCACAATCAGTAGCCGCCCCCCCCCCACCCCCCCCCCCCGCCAAAAGCCTAACCCAACTGCAGACTAACCTTACCAGAGGCTTGATTCCAAATTCCAAAAACATCTGAAGGAACAACGAACCTACGAATGCCTAGTTTAGTACTTCTGAGAGACTGTTTTCAGGTGTAATGAGGCGATTAAAAGATACATCTCACCACGTGGGTGTCAGGTACCCTGCAACCGGAAAATACACCTACAGGAGGGGTTAAACCTTCTCTTGCTAGCTGCCGACGGAGAAAGAAGGACCGAGGTCACCTCCAGGAACCTTAATAAGATACTTCGGGCACACAGCCTCCTCCTCCTCCATCAAAGAATGGCAAAGAATATATATAAAAAAAAGGTCCCTCAGACGTCAAAACTTCATTTTTTTACTTACAGGGAAAGGAAGAAGCCGGCTTGTTCCTAGGAACCCCAAACGCTTCCTTCGTTGTAGATAATGACGATCAAGAGATCATTGTTGTTTCTTCGATCTTTTCCAGAGAAACCATAGCTTCATAATGTCAGTCACTTCTTAATTGACCCGTTTCCGAGTCTCACCAATAATTCGCTCAATCAACGACGTCCTTCCATCAGCAGAGTCATGCGTCAACTGAAACCGATCTGGGCTTCACTTAAACTTGCGTTAAAAACTATTGTACTTATACTTTTAATATAATTTAAAATTATCAGTACCGAAAAATAATAATATTCTTATGTGGCTAAATACGAAATTCTTGCTAGTTTCTTCCTGAAAAGGAAGATTTTGGGTGAAATCGTAAATCTATAAAAAGAATTTTGGTAAACAAATGCTGGCAATACACAAAGAAGGAATCTTGGTCACACTTTCGGTATAAAATGGCACCAAATCTTCGGTTTTATCTTAAATCAAAGTTTTTGTACGATATATTAATAATATTATTCAGTTATGTCGTGTCTGGATTGAAGATTTTGTTCAAGAATATTTTTGTAAGACTTTAAATTTTGCACGGAAATTGCCCCATATGTAAACAATGAACATTCTCTGCGTTCTTACAGTGATTTTTCGAGGCGCAAAACAGATATTAAATGAACTCTAAACATCATATGGTTAGGCTGTTGTCCCTATCATAGAATCAAATTCTCGTTATCTCTTTATGACGAATTACGTATTAAATGATGTACATTTCATTACAAATAGGAATCATATTGACGTTAGAAGAACAAGAACGCTATGACTTGAAAGGATAGTGAACGTCTCCATTCTTGAAAGAGATCCTTCAGAAGGAATAGGGAAAAATTAATCTAAAAATGGGGCTTCACATGTAATAATATGAGACACATAACTTATATAATGACGTAAATTTAATCAATTCAAGTTACTGAAAAGGATTTTCTTTTCCAGAAGGAAATTCTACGAAGAATTCGGCGAAAGAATTCTTGAAAATAGTCTGTTTTCAATCTGGAAGACTTAATTATTGGAACCCTTCCTGAAGTTAAATGTCAAATCTGATGTCTGACGTTTATACATTTATTTTTTATTCGTCTTTATTTATTCGTCGCTCAGCTTCGAAATTAAGGTGAGAAGAGACTTATTAATATGTCGTTAGTTACGTATAGGAAATTTCATGGACTTCGTTGAAAGGAAAATGTAGAATGAAGAGGAAGACGCCTATGGATGTGGTCTTCCCCTTCCTCTCATTATGGGATTCATTTTGGCTCCTTTTTCTCTTATTTTGAGGCTTTGTTATATATTTAAGCCCCGTTCCGGGTAGGGCAAAGTGCCCCCTCCCATCCCCATCCCCAGCCAGGTAAGCCCCCAACATCGTAGGTGAGGCGAGGCAAAGGAAGGTCTTGTCGGGGGGGGGGGGGGGGGGCTGATGTCGAGGCCCCCCCTCGGTATCATTTAATAAGCTTCCAACACATATATAAAAATGCCTACCTATTTTGGCTGCTAATTAGGGTTTTACTTGAGATTTTGTCGCACGATTGTAATTAACCCACAATTAACCGCGGAACTCTATCCGATAAGGTAGGGGACCCCAGGGGAAAGCAGGGGGACCAGTGGGGTATACCTCTGGGACTGGGTGATTCACTCCTCTGCTCCGTTATTATCCTACAAGTTAGGGAACCCCAGGGGAAGCGGGGTTCTGGGTTGGGAACACCATGGAAGGTGAAAAGGTGAATAATTTGCTTTCCCTTCAAAGGGGGGTTGGGGGGCGAAGCCCCCCCAACCAGGTAATGCAGTCTACTAGGTTAGGTTGATTTAGTTACTGTAATAACCTATAAGGTAATTCTATATATTATCTTTGCTCCTGTTTGTTGTCGGCCAAATGGAATGTCCCTTCGCCATGTTTAGTACTGGCCCGAGGGGGTGGGTGTTGGGTACCCATACGTTAACAAGTTATTGCACTTGCTGGACGGGATATGAACCGTTTGAAACAGACGTACATCCCCGTGCTCTGTCTTGTGAAGATCTCATATGGAAACCCCTTGTTGGATGGACTTCAGGGGTTAATTACAGGTTAATTACACTCGGGCGCCAAAAATTAAAGGTAAATTCATAATTATTAACCAAAAAACTGTAGAAAAAGTCAAGTTAGAAGGCAGTTGCTGCCACGGAGCTACTATATATTCTACCGTTTTTATAAGACATTAAGCTTAAGGTGTGATAATTTTAGGGAAGGGGGCTCTCACCCCTTCCCCCGCGAGTCAAGCGAACTATCCATGAAAATACTGGATAGGGACAGATTTTTGGTAAAAATAGAGAAATGCTGCATATGCCAGGCTATTTCGACAGCTCACGTCCAGCTCACAAGCATTCCAGGATGTCGTTCGAGAAGGACACACCCTAACCTAACCTTAACCTAGGGTTGCTGCAATCCGATGTGATGTGACATTGTGCATAGCAGAACAATGTGTGTGCATCTATTCGGCAGTAAGCTATTCTCAAAGCGGTTAAGTGTTAGCGTGATTTCTTTCGTCGCCTCGACGTACTTTAAGTCTTTCTACCTTGCGTTGCTTCGTGAGTCGGAATAAAAAAAGTGCATTTTTTTATTCCAACTCACGAAGCAACGTAAGGTAGAATGTTAAAATAAGTCGAGGTGATGAAAGAAATCACACTAACACTCAGGCTAACTGCTTTAAGAATAGCCTATTGCCCAATAGATGCACACACATCGTTCTCAAATAGATGCACACACATCATTCGCTATGTGCAATGTCACATCAGGAGATTGCAGGTGAGGCAAAGTGCCACGTCAGTCAGATCACAGCACCCTAGGTTAAGGTTAGGTTAAGATGTATCCTTCACAAACAACGTCTTGGAATGCTTGTAGAGTTCGGGTCGTTTCGGCCGTAAGACATTTACTAACTACAGTCTGGTATGTGACGATCCACCCAGCGGTCGCTGATGCCAGGCGGTAAATTTAAAAATTAAACAGATTACCAAAAGAGACAAAATGTAATTGTATGTTCAGGCTAATATCTTAACAGCTAGTACCTAGCTTTTAACAAACTAGACGGTAAAACTGTAATATTTTCATTCCTGTTCAAGCACAGGAGCCACATACTTTATTATTCCTCCAAGGTGTCATTTCTTTCATGCTTTCCTAACCATTATTGTTGGTTCTAACCAAGCTTTTTGTATTTTTCTCTCTCCAAGAATCTAACAATTGTAGGGGTCCCTCAGTGGAGAAAGAAGTACAGAGCACCAGTCCAAGATGTATGAATTTGATTAATCGTAACATATTCACATTATAGGCATTAAATGTAACTGTCACCAAAAAATTGAATAAAGCATGGAAATGAAGCGGGGACGGCTGCAGAGATTCATCCTAACCTAACCTCCTCAAATATGGCATTGAATAACCATCTCTGGCCTGGCGTTGGGCCTGTGGCACAGATTTCATTCATTCAAACCAAGTTGTCCCCGTAGGGGGGTGCCGTCAGTGCACCTCATGCGGTACACTGTAGGTATTGCTTAAGGTTCTTTGCAGCGGGCCTTCGGCCCCTAGCTGCAACCCCTTTCGTTCCTTTTACTGTACCTCCTTTCATGTTCTCTTTCTTCCATCTTACTTTCCACCCTCTCCTAACAATTGATTCATAGTGCAACTGCTTTGAGGTTTTCCTCCTGTTACACCTTTCAAACCTTCTTAATGTCAATTTCCATTTTAGCGCTGAATGACCTCATAGGTCCCAATGCTCGGCCTTTGACCCAAATTCTATATTCAATTCAAACCAAATTGTAACTGAATGTGGGGCACTTGACTGCAGGTATGGCTTAGGGCTCGCCTAACCTGACCTCAACAATTAATGAGTTTAGAGACAGGTTTTGTGAAGACATTGAATGCAAAGAGAGAGAGAGAGAGAGAGAGAGAGAGAGAGAGAGAGAGAGAGAGAGAGAGAGAGAGAGAGAAACTGAAATCACAATAAAAAATTGCCCCTGCGCTAGAGTTTGTTACTTAAAGTCCTTTGCCCGAGCATAGCAATTGATATTGTTTCAACCTTTAATTGTGATCAAACTAATCGTTATTATTAATTCTCTTTGTGTATTATTTAGAATTTGACTAAAATGGGGTATTGGAAAGAGTAAATGTTTTCGACAAAAAGTAACTGTTTCTGGAACAAATAAAAGAAAGCTTTTTGGTAAGTTTGCTGTTTATATGTAATAGTATTTATATGTATTCCTTGAGAATTAAGGAATTGTTTTGCTATCTATCCTTTTATTCCTAAACTTACACCAGTGTCTGTTCATGTTCATCACGGTTATCATTTATGTTAGAGTGTTCCTATGAAACAACAGGCAGTCCCAGTTTTATGACTTGGGTTCCGTTCCAACTCCGCGTCGTAAGCCAAAAATCATCGTAACCCAAAATATCGCTGAAAATTGTAAGAAAACCTCACTTTTAATCATTTGGATGTCTTGTAAACGACGTAAATTGCATTTTTATTGAGTTTTTCATCAAAAACCTCCAAATTTTGACCATTCTGCCCTTTTGGGAGCCATATTTCTTCTGTCGGATCAGCGTCATAAACCTGGAACATGCGTTGTAACCAAGAAAATAATTTTTTATTAATATATTTGAAGAGCATCATAAGCTTGGAACATTGTAAGCCAAGCCCGTCGTAACCCGGGGACTGCCTGTGTAGACCTTTGTCGTAGACAGGCGTATCTTTGAAACTCAAGTTGGTTCGGTTGTTGAGACTATAGCCAGGTGGGTAACTTGCCATGGTTAATTTCTTATATACTTTGTAAGTATTTAGGTTCTAACTTCTTTGTTGCTAACTGCCATATTTTTCACTAGATTCTGATGTTACGTAACTCTTTGCCATTATTCATACCTTCAGTCACCGTAGGGGGATAGTGCTGTCAGTACACCTCACAGGGTACACTGTAGGCATTACTAGCAACACATCTCACCCATTTTCCTGTACCTAACAAGTATTTCATAGTGCAACTGCTTTGAGGTTTTCCTCCTGTTACACCTTTCAGACCTACCTGCTCTCAATTTCCTTTCCAGCGCTGAATGACCTCGTAGTTCCCAGTGTTTGGCCTTTGGCCTAATCTCTGTGTTCCATTCTGTTCCATTCCATACCTCCAGTGTAGTGTTCTGAGTGTCACCCTGTTTGCTAATGTCAGAAAATTAGTAAATGATTGTTGGCAACAATGTTGGTGATAGGAAATTTTTTTGTTTCTAATTTGTCACATAAGATGGTTTTTGCAGCAGATTTAAGTTGTGATATATTTTAAGTCGTTTTATAAGTGTACTGTAATTTTGTTTGTAACTCTTCACTACAGCAATTTGGTCTGTAGTGCGGTACATGATAAACTATCTGGAAAAACAGTGTATATTATAGTATACTGTAGTGCGTTGCATGTTGTAGATAGATTATTTTATTGTTAATTTTGTCACGTCTGTTTACAGGAATGCTTGAAAAGCCCAATTTACTTCCATCGGTCCCGAGTCACTTATACAATGCATGGGAAAGGTGTTGTCAGGGAAGACTTAGACGTTGAATTGACTCTCAGGCCAAGAAGTAAGTCGATATTGGTTCTCAGTTTTTGTGAGTACAAAAAAGAATATCTGATTTTAATGCTTATCCATTCTATTTGTATATACTTTTGTGCTATGCAGTTTTGAATAAGTAAGCCAATAATAATGACATTGTTAAGAATAATGCTAAGATATACCAATCACATCCTCTCAGAGGATAAAGGTTAGGGGGAACATTGAAAACGATAAATAATTTGTTGCTCGTTTTCCACAAATTCTCCATCGTTACCTTATATACAGCATGGTAAGACCACAAAGAAAATACAGTTCAGTATGTTATAAACTGTCAAAACATTGTATCAAGTTGCTAACACTTTTTAGGGACTATCTAAGCCACCTGTGCATTTTTAATCCCAAGTCCAGATTAGTAAGTTTTGATGTATATTCTTAATCTACTAGAGAGTTATTCTCCTTAGGGGGTTATTGCTGTCAGTGGACCTCATGCCATGCACTGTAGGCATTACTTAATGTTCTTCGCAGCTTGCCTTCGGCCCCTAGCTGCAACCCCTTACATTCCTTTTACTGTACCTCCTTTCATATTCTCTTCCATCTTACTTTTCCACCCTCTCCTAACAATTGATTCATAGTGCAACTGCTTTGAGGTTTTCCTCTTGTTACACCTTTCAAACCTTTTACCGTCAATTTCCGTTTCAGCACTGAATGACCTCATAGGTCCCAGTGCTTGGCCATTGGCCTAGATTCTGTATTCAATTCAGTACAAGAGAGTTATTGAGCTAGTATTAGAGTGTCCAGGAAACTGAATCAGATCGTTCTTGAAAGTTTTTTTAGAGGTTGTCCTAGTATAGTTGTGTAAAGAAATCAGGATAGACTATTAAGAGATTCGAACTCTTGTTGGGTGCTTTCAAAACACTTGTCTTCCTAAAGATGAATAGTCAGTCCATAAGTTCATCTCATGCGATTATTGCTAATGGGTTAATAATGAAGAATGAGAAATATAGAACTGTTAGGGTTTGTCCTGTGAGGATACAAGGGTCTTCTACTGGTCAGGCACCCATTCGTGTTAGTACAATTATGATTTTAATCATGGATCAAAATAAGATTTGTCTGATTGGGTGGAAGGCTAGTCTTGGGAATTTATTTTTGTGTGTGAACGGCAAGATGAATAAAATGGCTACTGATATTACTAGGGCGATAACTCCTCCTAGTTTGGGATTGATCGTAGGATTGCACAGGCGAACAGAAAATATCATTCTGGTTGGATGTGAGCTGGCGTCACTGTGGGTTGGCTGGAATAAAATTGTCTGGATCTCTGAGCAAGTAGGGGTCAAGGAGTGTGAGGATGATTAGCGCGGCTAATGTGACTACAAATCCCACAATGTCTTTAAATGAGAAATAGGGGTGGAATGGAACTTTTTCTAACTGCCTGGAGATTCCTAGGGAATTGTTAGATCCTGTTTGATGCAAGAATAAAATGTGGACTATAGAGGCGGCTGCAATAATGAATGGGAACAGGAAATGGAAGGTGAAGATTCGTGTTAGAGTCGCGTTACTGCGAATCCCCCTCAGATTCATTGTACTAGATCTGTGCCTACGAATGGGATTGCTGATATTAGGTCGGTAATTACAGTAGCCCCTCAGAATGATATTTGTCCCCACGGAAGTATGTATCCTAGGAAGGCTGTTGCTGTAGTTAAGAGTAGAGTAATTACTCCTACCGATCAAGTATGCATGTATAGAAATGATCCGTAGTAGATTCCTCGTCTGATGTGCCCGTATAGGCAAATAAAGAAGAATGGGGCACCGTTGACATGACTGTTAGGAGGAGTCACCCGTAGTTTACGTCTTGGCAAATGTGAGCTACTCTTGAGAAAGCTAGTTCTACGTTTGCTGTGTAGTGTATGGTCAGGAATAGCCCTGTTGCGATCTGAACTATTAAGCACATGCCTAGGAGAGATCCAAAATTTCAGAGAATAGAAATGTTGGCTGGGGTGGGTAGATCCACTAGGGACCCGTTAGCGATTTTAAAGAGGGGGTGTGATTTTCATATAGGTGCTGTCATTAGGATGTTCGAAGAGGTCCAGAAAAGGTTGATCTGAGTTTGACTACAACGATAGGGTTAGTAGGAGATATAAGATGATTACACTTGTAAGGGTGGCTGTGGTGGGGTTGTATATGTGGCTGAGTGATATTTGAGTTGATTGGATGTTTTGGAGTCTCCTTAAGAATGAGAGTTCTGTAGTGTCTTTAGTTGGAACGATTATTGGATTGGTGAATGGTAAGATGAGAGTCACAGATAGGGGTAAGACGAAGGCCGAGATTATTTTGACTGAGAGTTTAAATGTTTCGTTTGAAGCAAGGGAGGCTACGCAGATAAACAGTACTAGGGTGGCTCCTAGGAAAATAAAAAATAGAATATAGGAGAATCATATGATTATAATAGTTTGGAGGATCAGTGTGAGTCCTACGTATGGCTAGGGGGTGTGTTATGCGTGTGAAGCAAATTGAAGAGGACATTAATATAAGAGAAGATAAGAGCAGCGTGTTGATACAGAAAGTAGTTTTTATAAAATATTAGTTTTGGGGACTGAGGATGGGAATGGCTTCTTCTCTCTGAGCCTCAAGAACAATAAATTCATCTACGGTTTACAAGACCGTCATTTTATTTAAACTATTGAAACTGATGACAATTTTCAGTTTTTGACTCTATGTTCCTTTGTTCTGCTTGTGTTGTGTGGCCTGCTGGCTTTTGTGGGGAAACGAAAGCATTTATTAAATGTTTTGTTGCGTTTAGAGTTTATTATAGTGAATATTTTTTGGTTCACGGCTCAGGCTTTCGGTCATTTGGGGGGGATTTGTATTTTGTATTATTTTTTCTTACTCTTGCTGCCTGTGAGGGGGCTTTGGCTCTACTTGTCTCTATTGTTCGTAGGCATGGTAGTGATAATTTTGGGAGTTTTAATGTTTTAAGATGTTAAAGCTTATTTTAATAGTTTTGTTGACAACTTTGGTGTCTCTGTTCCTGGCCAGTTTTGTATTTAGGATTTATTCACTTAATGGGTTTTCCTTTTCTTGCTTGGGGCTTGGGTTTGGGCTGGGCTACGTTGGGTACATTTTGATTTTATTAAGTTTTTGGATTATAGCTCTTGTTGTCAGGAGGTTGGAAATTTTAAAGATTTTGACAGAGTGTTTTTGTTGGTTAATGTTTTCTTGTTGTTGAGTTTGGTCTCGACCTTTTCTTGTCTTGATTATCTAATATTTTACGTGTGTTTCGAGAGTTCTTTGATTCCTACTATAATTTTAATTTTAGGGTGAGGGTATCAACCTGAGCGATTACAAGCTGGTGTGTATATACTGTTTTACACTTTGTTTGGGTCTTTGCCCCTGTTAATTTCTATTTTGAGTTTATACAGAAGTAGTGGTTCTGCAACATTTGGTTTGTCTTTGGTTCCTGAGTGCAGGGCAAGTCTGCTGGCCGTTGAATATGTTTGCAGTATTATGGCTTTTATTGTTGAGCTGCCTGTTTATTTGGTTCATTTATGATTACCTAAGGCTCATGTGGAGGCCCCAATGGCTGGGTCTATGATTTGAGCCGGCGTCTTATTGAAGTTAGGCGGGTATGGTTTGGTGCGTGTGTGTCCTCTTTTTATTCACTCGGCTGTGGCCTTGAGGTGGCTGTGGGAGTCGGTGGGTTTATTAGGAGGTATTTTCATAAGTTTGATTTGTTTACATCAGACTGATATTAAAGCTTTGTTTCATTATAATGCCTTTCCAAAACACTGTAAAAGCTTTAATCTCTTAAATTTCGACACGTCTGAGATATATTTTTTCAAACTTTGTTTGGAACGCTGATATAATTGGCGGGAGACCCACCCCCACCGGATGCCGGTGGGGGGGGAGTGGAAGGAGACTCGCCCAGTAAACAGCTTCAGTTTCAATCTCGGGCGTGTTGTGAACGCATCTCGTGCGTCCGGTCGGTTCAAACTGTTTGGATTTACTTCAGCTCTCGATGCGCTTCTTTCTGGCGTCCCTTTTTGGTGAAGTACTCAGCGTCTTGTTTGTTAACCTAGCTAGCTTAGCTCTGTGAAATAGGTAGCTATGTCGGATTCCAGCTTCTCTGGGTCTAGAGTTTGTGCTCTTCTAAACTTGTTAAACTTAAGTACGACCGTCACTCTTTGTGTACGGCATGTAGGGGTCAGGAGTATTCCCAGGAGAACACATGCAGTGAGTGGATTGAATGGGGTCAGGAGTTTTGGTACACGTACAATTCCCATCAGGTAAAGCTGGTTAAGGATAGGGATAGAAAGGCTTTTAAGCATAAAGAAGCTAGGCTAACTCTTTCGCGGGTGGCATCAGCGTCATCCCCTTTACCGGCTGTTCCTTCCTCCTCCCTTCCTCCCCTCCTCCCACCTCTACCGCTTTAAATCAGAATTTGGTCTTTTCAGAACTCAAATGGAAGCGCAAATGAACGTTTTCATGGATTCTGTCTTAAGTTTAGTGCGTTCGCGCAGTAGTCCGGGCGTTAGTGTTGGTGATGACGTAAGTGTTGATGATAACAGTGGTGGTGTTCGTCATCGTGTTTCAGGCGAGTCTGCTCGTTTTTCTGACACTTTTGAGCAAAGGCAGCTGTCCCACTCGCCTTCTGAGGCTAGAAGACAGTCCGGCGCTGGCGAAAAGGTCAGAAATTCTTGCCCACGAGCAGTCTCGTCCTCTTAGGCACCGAAAAGCCGTAAGCTTTACTCCTCGTCGAAGCGTCGAAAAGCTTCGAAGAGTCGCAAAAGTGAATGTTGCAAGGCTTCGAAGAGTCGTAGACATGCAAGCGTAGTGTTTCTCCATCGACTCGTCGCTCTTCTCAACATCGTCGATGTCACAGGATCGTGTCCCCAGAATCTTCGTCAAGATGTTCGGCTTCGAAACGTCACTCCCTAAGGTTAAGTTCTTCAGGTGAGAGTAGCAGCAGTTCATCTTCAGTTTCTTCATCTTCCAGCTCTTCAGATCCTCCCCCTCCTCGTCATCGCAAGTGGGATCATGCCTCTCGACCCTTAAAGAGGCAATCTTCTGATAATTCCTGCCCTAGGGTTCCTAAACTCTTTTAAGAAAAGGACAGCTAGTCCTATACCTGGTTACTCAGTGTGGGGTTCCAATCAAGAAGATACATTTCAGACGCTCCCTCCCAGGTCACCTAGGGCAGTCAAGATGCCTAGCCCTCTCCAGAAAGGTCTGCCTCAAGTGCCCGGGCCTCTTCCTCCTCCTACACAGGAAGTGTCTGCTCCTTTGGCTTCATCGTCACCTTCCCAGGAGTCTAGTCTGCTGGAAGAGAAGCTAGAAAAGGTAGTCCGCAAAGTCCTTGGTATTCCTGGGGGTCAAGAAGTTGTTCCTCCTCAACTCCTGGACGATCTTGGCACGGAACCGACTCTTTCTGGTGAAGAGGAAGGTCCCGTTGACTCAGTGCCTTCTTCTCATTACGCTTCTCTACTCAACTTTCTGCTGCAGTCGTACCCTCAACATTTTCCGCCAACAGCCCCCTCTTCCCCGACTTCCACGTTGCGTCTGGGAAAACAATGTCCTGACACTTCCCTTCCCAAATTAGTACTCTCCACCGCCTCCAAGAAAGCATTAAAGGAGGTAGAGGCTTGGTTGGAAGCTAAGAGATCCTCGGGTAAATCGTCGTTTGCGTACCCTCCTTCAAAGCTGTCGAAAAGGAGGCAAAATTATTACAGCACAGGAACTTCTCCTTCACTGGGCTCTGCAATATCAGCACAAGGGGACTTTGGCTGCCTTGTGGACCCTTCAAGACGCATTTCCTTTGAGGCGGCCAAGACCTTCTTTTCTGCCCTGGATGTAGAACATTTTTCCAAGAACCTCTACAAGCTCCTAGAGATTGTCAGCTTTCTCGATTGGTCAATGGGAGCTATTTTTAAACAGGTTGAGCAGGCTAATGTCGCAGAAGACGTCTTGGAGAGAATCACGGGATTCCTTTCCTGCACCGACATTGCTATCCATGATGCGGCAGGCGAACTTTCCTCCCTCTTCGCCATGGCCACTCTGAAGAAGAGGGAGACTTGGTGCTCTTTCTTATCTAAGGCTGTGACTTCTTCGCAGAAGACAGCATTGATGTTCGCACCTATTGACAAGGAAGGCCTTTTCCCAGAAGCGGTAGTGAAAGACGTCCTTTCAGCCATGGATAAGAGGGCATCGTCACACATCCTATGTCTTCCACCAAACCCAGGCCTGCTCCCGCTCCTTTGACCAATTGACCAAGATGGTATCTCCTCTTAACAGACATCCGTTTCGTAACTCCAGGCCCAAACCTTACTCAAGGTCCCGCTCCAACTCCAGGGGTCACAAGTTCTCCTCGAAGCCACAAGGTCGTCCTCCCAGTAAGTAGGAACCCTGTCCTCCATGCGCCGGTGGGGCCAGACTCAGCCTTTTTTGGGAGGAATGGAGAGACAGAGGTGCAGATCAGTGGGTGGTGCAAGTGCTCCAGCTAGGCTACCGCCTTCCGTTCGCCCAACCTCCTCCTCTCTCCACTTCTCCCATTTCCTCGACAGCATACTCAGGAGGCTCAGTCAAGTTTTCGGCCCTAGAGACGGAAGTCCAGTCTCTCTTAGGGAAAACGGTCATCGAAGAAGTACAGGACGTGTCAACCCCAGGTTTCTACAACTGCCTGTTTGTAGTCCCCAAGTCATCAGGGGGTTGGAGGCCAGTTCTCGACGTAAGCGCTCTCAATCTGTACTTAGTGAAAACCAAGTTTTCCATGGAAACGAACCGCTCCGTTCTCCAGGCTCTTAACTCGAGGGGATTGGATGGTGACCCTCGACATGGAAGATGCTTACTTCCACATTCCAGTACATCAAGACTCCAGGAGGTATCTTCAGTTCGTTTTCAAGGACAAAGTTTACCAGTTCCGGGCCCTCTGCTTCGGCCTGTCAACAGCCCCGCAGGTGTTCACCAGGATTCTCGCCCCTATAGGTCATTGGCTCCACCTGGAGGGAGTTCGGATCTCCTTGTACCTCAACGACTGGCTGCTCCGTTCATCATCAAGGGACCGCTGAATGGAAGACCTTCACAGAACCCTAAGGTTAGCTTGAGACTTAGGGATTCTGATAAACACGGAAAAGTCGAGCTTAATTCCTTCGCAGAGGATTCTTTATTTGGGGATAACTCTGGACAGTCTAGCTTTTCGTGCTTTTCTGTCCCCCAAAAGGGTTTCCTCCTGCCTTCAGACGTTGGAGAAGTTTCTCCTCCTGGACAGTTGCTCTGCCCGTCAGTGGATGGCTCTCCTGGGAACTCTGTCGTCAGTGGAGCAATTCGTCAAGTTAGGCCGTCTGCACATGAGACCCTTACAGTTTTTCCTCAAGGGCTCTTGGGACAGAAGGACTCAAATGGACTCCACGATCTTCAACATTCCCCCCGGCATCAAGAGGCATCTTCTTTGGTGGAAATCACCGGAAAGACTTTCGGAGGGTCTAGATCTCCTCCCAAGACTACCATCTCTGCAGATGTTCTCAGACGCGTCCAATGTTGGGTGGGGAGCACATCTAGGCAACCTCAGGACGTCAGGAGTTTGGTCAACCGAACAGAAGACGCTCCACATCAACGCCAAGGAACTGTTGGCCATTCACCTCGCTCTCCAGGATTTTTCGATCCACATCTCAGGCCAAGCAGTCACTGTTCACGCCGACAACTCGACGGCTCTAGCTTACATTCGGAAACAGGGAGGTACCCATTCCTTCTCCCTGTTCAAAACTGTGAGGGACCTTCTTCTGTGGGTGGACAGCAACAGGGTGGTTCTGTTCCCTCGGTTTGTGCAGGGAAAGCTGAACGTTCTGGCGGACCAACTCAGCCATCGGAACCAGACTCTCCCTACGGAGTGGACCCTGCACCCACAAGTGTGCCTAGATCTGTGGAATTTGTGGGGCACTCCCATAGTAGATCTCTTCGCTACCTCCAAGAACCATCGTCTCCCAGTGTTCTGCTCACCAGTTCCAGACCCACTGACTCACTTGGTGGACGCCATGCTCCTAGACTGGACGAAGCTGTTTGCCTATGCCTTTCCTCCTTTCGGGCTCATCAGGCAAGTGATAAACAAAGTGAAATTCTATCAGAATGTCAAACTAATCCTTGTTGCCCCGTTCTGGCCAAGGAAGGAGTGGTTCCCGGACCTGCTGGATCTGATAGATTTCCCAAGGCTTCTTCCTCAAAGGAAGTTGCTTCTCAAACAACCCCACCTAATGAAGTTCCACCAGGGATTGTCCACTCTCGCTCTGACAGGCTTCAGACTGTCAGGAAGCTCATCAGAGCGCGAGGTTTTTCAAGCAAGGCTGCAGAGGCTATTGCGAGGTGCAGAAGGGACTCCTGTAGCAAATTATACCAATCCAAGTGGACAGTCTTCTGGAATTGGTGTAGAGAAAATAGTATCTCCTCTTCTTCGACGTCTATAACTCAACTTGCCAATTTTTTCATTTACTTAAGGGATTCAAGAAAGTTGATGCCATCAACCATCAAAGGTTACAGAGCCATGCTGTCCTCCGTCTTCTACCATAGGGGGTTAGACCCGTCGAATAACCGAGACTTGTCAGGCCTCCTCAAGTCCTTAGACACAGCTAAGACCCCAAAACCTTTCCTTGCCTGGAATTTAGATGTAGTTTTGAGGTGGTTGATGTCTCCAAGGTACAAACCTTTAGAAGAACTTTCTCTTAGAGACCTCACTAAGAAAACCCTTTTTCTGGTTACCTTAGCAACGGCAAAGAGAGTTAGTGAAATACAGGCCATTGACAAGGAAGTGGGTTTTTCACGAGGTAATGCTGTTTGTTCTTTCACCTTGAATTTTTTGGCCAAGAACGAGTCTCCTTCCAATCCTTGGCCTCAGTCCTTTACCATTCAGAACCTCTCCGAAGTGGCTGGCCCTCAAGAATTGGAGGCTTCTTTGTGCACTGTTAGAGCTATCAACGCTTACTTAGCCAGAACGGCCAACATCAGAGGAGGTTCCTCTAACTTTTGGTGTTCAGTGAAAGACCCAACCAGACCTTTATCCAAAAATGCCCTTGCTTTCTTCGTCAAGGAACTCATTTTAGAGGCACACAGACACATTAACGAAGAGGACGCACGCCTAGTCAAGACTCACATTCATGAAGTGCGCTCAATAGCAACTTTAGTGGCTTTCCGACATAATAAGTCACTTTCGCAGATCACGCAGAGCACCTTCTGGAGGTCGAAATCAGTGTTTGCGTCTCACTACCTTAGGGAGGTCGAAGTTGCGTATCAGGACCTGTTTGCGTTAGGTCCCGTATCTGTAGCTGGCTTGGTTTTAGGGGGAACACACTAGGGGGGTAGGTTCTTTATCTTACCTTCCCCTTGTGGTTTTATGGTTGCTGTGTTAAAGGGAAGCTGGGGGTGCTCAGTTCACCTGGAGTACCCTCCATTCTAGTTTAGCTGCTGAGGGTATAGAGAAGGGGGATGTATTTTAACTAGTTTTAGGTTAGGCGGTGAGGCTCGTTTTCAGTCTGGTTGCTTTCCAATTGCTCAGGGCAAGAGCAAAGGAAAGTCACCCCTTGTCTTAGTCAGTGGTGTACTTCCCTGACTACTTGGGTTGTTATGGAGCAGAGTAGCTAGCAGTGCTTACGCCCAATGCCTCTGCAGGTAGTGGAGCTTCAACCAGCGGCAGTACCTCCCTGCAAAAGCACATCTACCAGGTAAGGTGACTCCTACC
This sequence comes from Macrobrachium rosenbergii, assembly GCA_039081455.1. NCBI lineage: Eukaryota > Metazoa > Arthropoda > Malacostraca > Decapoda > Palaemonidae > Macrobrachium > Macrobrachium rosenbergii. The sequence continues at coordinate 29,048 of JANJGK010002521.1, read as the reverse complement.
TTTTTTGTTGGTAGGGATCCATAGGATGCCCATGTTTAGAGTTTGTCCCTTTTTTTATAATGTGTAACCTTTCGATAACTGATACCTCATCCCCTGCCCTTCCACCTTAAATGTGGAATCAGCTTTTACAGTGTTTTGGTAAGTCATTATAATGAAAATGACATTTTTATGATAAAATGATGTTTCATTATACTTACCAAAACACTGTGACTTAAAGGCCTCCTCCTCCCCGCAGGGGGGGGACGTTACCTCAGGTTTTCACTAATTGAACTAAGGACTATTCCACTGTGTTCCCTGACAGTCTGAATGTGAGCATTACTTTAAATTTTGAACCAAAATTGGGAAGCCTATAATGCTAAGTTTCAGTTAAGGTGATTAAGAGAAGCTCTGTCATCGTGTGATTTGACTACCAAGTACAGTAATGGCATTCGTCATGATATGCTTAAACACCTTCCAGACCTTGCTAAGTGATTCCTTCTTAAATCTAACAAAAATGGGAGACTGGCATATTCTTCCTCCTTCCTGGATGGTTGGCAATGTTGCCCCCATCCAGAAACGTCTTCAAATTCCACATTGCCCCGCAAGCTACAGGCCATTATCACTTTTAAAGTTGTGTGTAGATTGTTTTATGAGATGGAAAATTCCAGATTAATGTGGCATTTATGGAATAATGGTTCGTTCTCTATTCGTTATGGTTTTAGGAAATACTGATCCACCTTAGATCTGTACTTAGATTATCAACTCAGATTCAGCATGGGTGTGCTGATCATTTGCAGTATTGCTGTTTTGAAAAAGACGATAATGTAACTTTAGCAGACTTGCCGGAAACTATGCAAGGGCCTTCACGTTTGGAATAGGCATAATAGTATCCTACTACAGGAGTCAGCACACTAATACCATGTCATTTTATAGTTGAATTAATTATGTAGGTCGTAAAATTCACAGTTTGGATAGAATTGTAACGTGCGACCAGAATTTCAGGGTTGGTGCTGCTGAATTATTTTCTGGAAAACTAAAAGGAGTAATCAGCTCAGTTTAGGTAAATGTTGTTTAAGTGGAATAAAGTTAACATAAGTTTTTAAGATGTTGTTATCAGATAACTCATGCAGTACTATTATTGCTTTTCATGTTTTAAAGAAAACAGTGATGTGAGTTGCTGTTTACGGATGAAAAGGTCTTTTAACATAGTGTTGCACAGTCATTTTAATTTTGCTGTTCCTAGTTATAAGTAGAGTCTAGTAATGCGGCTGTCATTTAACTTAAAGTAATTTCTAGTATTTAATATATCACATTTAAGAATGTGATATATTTAAACTGTAAGTAAGTGACATTCATTTTGTATTATGTTATAAATTATTTTTTAAACTGTCAGGTTTATATATGGTTTTGATGCAGAAATGATATCCAGGTTTTTATATTTAGTTTGACATAATTTGATATTGTTATGGTAGTCAGCTTACTAATACAAGATCACTTTGTTGTGGAATCAATCACAGAGGTGGTGAAATTCATGTTAAAGGATGGAAGGCATTGATAGTTTGGGTCAAGAATCTTTGTAAACTCTCTAAACCTATTCGTTACTAAAAGGCCCTCTTAGCATTGGTGTTAGCTTATGATTTGACACCTAATTTTCTATTCGTAAGTAGACATTTAATTTATACTCTTTTTCTAGTCATTAGGCAAAGCCACTAAGTTATTTTCTGTCTTCGTTACTTGTGACATTTATCAGAGCATCAAAATTTTTGAAATACCAGTGAAAGCAATTTGCTTAAAAGGAAAATAGTGCCTCTGCTAATGACTTCTTTATTGGCCAAGAGGGCCGAAATAAGCATAGTATAGCCTTCACAAGTTTTTGAAGGTATGTAAAAGTCACTAACCTTTTTCCTGTGCAACTTAATTTGAGTTATGAATAAAGTTTTAATTACTTTAAGAGAAATACTTTTAAATGGGGCTGGATTGGGCTCTCAGTTTTATGATTTATGGCAGGAAATAGTTTTGAGACGTATGAGAATTTCTCTTGGTATAAGCTTGAGAAGTTCCTTGTTTATTTTAGTATGCAATCTATAGGCTATCTGGCCATGTTTACGTATCATATTTCTAGGCCACTCATATTTGGGGAACATTGCTGGTAGATTTCTTCAGCATAGCAATTGATCAGGGAAGTAAGTATGATGCAAAATGTTAATAATTGGTTGAATCAATTGTTCGACGTAGGTATGTCATTGGATGTAAAATTATGTCTATTTTTATTTAATGAGTTGCACTAAATCCTGCTAAATCTTGACACACACACACACACTGGATGTTTATAAGTCTTTGCCTATGCTTAAATTAGGATCTGTAATTCATGTATACAGACTGTATTGGATAAATTCAAGATTTTTAGAGTTGAATATTGGAAACGGGTCACAATCATTTTTATCAGCTGATTGAGGGAGCCTTCAGAATTTTTCCTCTGATGTTACGCATGTTAGATGTTCAGAAGAGAGAAATCTAGAACTGTTGCCAAAATAAATGTGTTTTTGAGGGGTTAACCAATAGGCTTTTAGAAGTGTTTCATCATCATTTTAATATAAAAAACTGCTATTGTTGATTTTTGCTGTCCCACAGCTATAAAACCTAAGGAATTGTATAGGCCAGGTTTAATGTAATTGAAAACCTATGCATTTCTTAATATCTGTATTAAGGTTTTTCTCAGTAGCTAATTCATGTTGATTCCTTTTTTTGCAGGCAAGTCTTGGCTTCAAGGCCAAATGCCCTTTACCAAGGTGTCAAAACTGTACAACTAAGATGGAAAAATGATACACATTGGGACCGGACTCAGCCACTGGACACTGATATCTGTAAGTTCTAAATTATTAACATTAGTTTTTTCCACATCTCATTTCTTCTCAAGTCCTTTGGAGCCACAAGTTGCTGCCTGTGTATGTGTGTGTAGAAATATTTATTCTGTAATAGCAACAGTCTCATGCCATCAACAGTGTGGAATCACTGAAGGTTTTGACAGAAACTGCCCACTTTTTAGGGACTTTGGAGGGAGTCGTGTGGTGTTTCACAAAACAGTAGATTAAGTAAAACATTTTGTTTTCAATACATATTTGTGCTCTGATTTCCTTCCAGTTTGTAAAGTATGTTGTGCTGAATAGTACATTTGTTGCTGTGGAATATATAATCCTTCATCTTTTATATACAGGAGTAATATTTGCTTATACAAAAAGGTCTAGTGTAAAAATTATTTCCTATAAATAGGCTGCTCCTGATACTCATTTGTGAAATGCCATCCATTAAAATGAAGTCTTGCACAGTAGGTATGTATTTTGCATAAAATACCAAGTGTTCGAAGGTCACGGACTCTTCCATTTCTTTTTCAGATCCTGTGACATTAACTTCAGCGAGAGTTCCAGCAAAAGAATGATGGCCACTGTTTTCGAGCATCCAGCAAACTGTGGAAGTTTTTTTTAACTTGTACATGGTGAGTTCTTAGAACAAATTCATGACCCAGTACAAATGCTAAGGTTTGTTAGATGTTAGTGAATTCTGTTGTCTTAGTTGATACAGCTGTCAGTCCATTGCATCTTAAACATTTGATGTATTGGACCTTGATTAGCATTTAGAGGTAAATCTTGGCATTAGGTACACCTTAACAGGGGTCCCCTTTTAGCGAGTGACTTTTTGCGTAGATTTTCTAAACCTTAACTCCGCATAGACAACTTTGTGGACACACTTGACGTACCTTTAGGGTCCTTTGTGGCCAGCCATGGAGTCATTTTAACACAAACGTTCCTGTGTAACATTGTCGGAGTGTTTTTCACTCGCTCCATCACGAACCAGCCTGTGTCTTCATTACCAGCGGGTGCATTTGACATTGTACTTTCCAGGTTTTTGTACATAATACACTGCATTAAAGGCTATTGAGTAGCCCACAGCATGTTTAGGAGAGTGTCTGTGAATAGGTTTAGTATTTGATGTGATTACAGATGGGGTACAGGCGGTCCCCGGTTTACGACGGGGGTTCCGTTCTTGCGCCCCGTCGTAAACGGAAAATCGTCAAAAATCATAAGAAAACCTTACTTTTAATGCTCTGGGTGCATTGAAAACGACGTAAACTGCATTATTATTGAGTTTTACATCAAAAAAACCTTCAAATTATGATTATTCTGCCGTTTTGGGGCCAAATTTCTTCCGTTGGATCGGCGTACGACGCGTCGTAACCCTGGAACATGCGTCGTAAGCCGGGAAATAATTTCTGATGAATATATTTGAAAAGCGTCGTAACCTCGGAACGTCGTAAGCCGGAACCATCGTAAACCGGGGACTGCCTGTATTACTAATCCAGCCAAGTGAGTTGCTCTTTTTAACCGAATATCACAGTACCAAGGAGTCTAGGAGTCTAGTCATTGCACTGGCCTTTTCTTTAAGGGGTGGAAGTCTTTTTGCCTACCTTGGACCCTGTGTTCATTAGATTCTGAAATGTGTTTTGCTTTCTGGTTCAACGTTGTCGTACAGCTTATTTGAGCCTAAAGGCAAATGCTGTATGCATTTATGGAGTGGGTCTGTGAACATTGAAATGTATCGCAGAGTTGTTTCTCTGGGTGTGTGTTGCTAGATACATTAGGTTTCAGGCTTCTTGGTTATACCAGACACTTTATGGCAGGTTCTGTTCCTAATTTGATGGCAGGTCTCTACTGTTGAGTATGTGGGCCATTTTCATAAAGGTCTGGAACGGCACGGCCGAGACTCTGAAGAGTGAACTGTTCAGATGTAAAGCTTTATGTGAGGTTAAGCTTGCTGTTGCTGTGAGCTGCTCTCTCAAGCCTTCATAAAGCTATGGGAGAACATTCCTTCTTGTATGCAAAACACTTCTTAACCCATGACAGTGCCAGTCATTATTTAAGCTCTAAAATGTTTTGTTCGAGCAAAAGAAACAGTTTCCCAGGACAGAAAATCAAAGTTTAGTGATTACAAAATTGTGTTCAACTAAAATTCCTTCCCAGGTAACTTTCTTTCACTGGAAGAAAGAAACTCTGGTAGGTAACAGTATTCCAGCCTTTCTTGTTTTTCCTGTTCAGCGTGACAGCGTAATTTGGTTTAGTGAAATATTTATCGAGACAGGCATCCAACCCTATGAGAAAGTTCGCTGCTCTTCACCGCAAAGAAGGGAGGCTGCCTTCTTGAAATGAATAGCATTTTGCAAGAGCCTGGTCACTAGATGTCAAAGAATTGTCAGCAAAGGGGTTGCAGCTTATGATCAGGGTGTTATTGGTAAAATTTGAGTATCTATAAGACTCCTTGCCTTGGTGGGTTGGCTGAGGTGTCCGGGACCGTTGATAACCATTTTTTATGCCAAATTGTCAGTCGTCAGGTCATGACCACTTTGAATTGAATGGAAACTTAATTGCTGTTAATTGGTCATGGCTTCCTTGTCAATTTCCACATTTCAGCCTCCTTCCTACAAGGTAAGATGGTTTACCCTGCCACGCTCGTCCTTTCTGGGTGAGGCAACTCTGTTGAGGACAGGCATGCTTTCAGTAATGGCTGTATAGCTCGAGCTAAGAATACAAAAAACTGCTCGTGAAGCATACCACTTGTGGTCTGCAAAGTCTGGACTTTCCAGTAAGACAAAAGTACTACTTTGGATTTCAAGTGAAGTTTAGTATCTGCTCCTTGAAGGTGGCTCAAAATGATCTTGATTATCCAAGTAATATTCTGTCCCAGGAGACATTGTCACTTTGGTTAACTTGAATACTTTTCTTACGGGCCCTGTTTAGTGTCCTCTATACAAAGAATAAGTTGCAGTTTTCAGAACTTACTTTTATGGGGTGTAGTCATGATAAAGGCATGGTCTCTCAACAAGATATTTTTCCCTTGGAGAACTTATCTTCAGTTTGGATCAACAAGGAGTGAATGATTGAACTAAATCAGGGAGTCCTCGCCAAAGTCAGAGGTGGTTCGTTAGGGCCTCTACCGGCTGAACCCACATTTTGGGTATCTGGTATTTTGGGCATATTTTAAGCCATCTTTGTAGCATGAAGTCAGCTCTCTACTGGAAGACTACCATTATCTGATTGAGATTACGAAGCATAACATTTCATCTTCTTGACCCCGTAGGGGGAGTAGTACCATCAGATCACCTCATAGATGCACTGTAGGCATTACTTGAGGTTCTTTGCAGCGTCCCTTCGGCCCCTAGCAGCAACCCCTTTCGTTCCTTTTACTGTACCTCCGTTCATATTCTCTTTCTTCCATCCTACTTTCCTCAACCCTCTCCTAACAGTTGATCCACAGTGTAACTGCATTGGGTTTTCCTCCTGTTACACCTTTCAAACCTTTTACTGTCAATTTCCGTATCAGCGCTGAATGACCTCATAGGTCCCAGTGCTTGGCCTTTGGCCTGACTTCTATATTCAATTCAGTTCAGTTCAAAGAAATCCAAGGTTCTCCTCCTGAAGGAGCCAAGTTCCTGTGCACAAACAAGAATCCCATTTCAAATCGTCCAAGTTTTTAAAAATAATAAACATCTGAGGATGCATTTAATTGTTATTGAGACAGACTGAATGGGGAGAATTATAGTGTAGAGTCAGATACATTGACAGAACTACAAGAAAAAAGTTGTGTAGCCATTCTAGTAAGAAGTTAGAGTCAAGTGTCAGGTCCAGGTACTTGTGGAAACCACTGTCTGACTTCGGAGAACCCAGCAGTAAAAATCCGTAAGATGTACGTTTAATATAGATAGTGCAGCTAGCATTTGCAAATAGGACTGTTAGATTTGATAGGATGAACTACAAGTTCAATAAGTTTAATGAATTTGATATGATCAGTTGTAATCTTCATAAATCACGACCTTCTGAAAGACTGACTTTAGGTACACGAGTCTATTTTGCTGTTATTTTGTACAATCTTAAGAGGCCTCTTAAGTTCAATTATTTACGTTTGAAATATAAATTTTTATGGAAAGTAATAATAGTGTGATGAAAAGATGTTCAGTGGGTAATGGTGGAATAATTTGGAAGTTTATAAACCTTTATAAACTTGGTGTATTTGCAAGATATTGTTCAATAGTTTTAGGTATAAATTCTGAAGCAGATGGATTTCAGCACATTTTAGAGAGCAGTGCCCTGAAATGACGTCATCAGGATCTGATTAAAGATTTTCCTTTCAGGCTGAGCACCTAGGAGAGTACTCTTGCTACAAAGAACTAAACGGCGAGAAGCTGTTTACTTCTGAGACTTGAGTGGACCAAGATTCTGATACTTGAGTAGACGAAGATGACCCATTATCACCTGGATCCACACCTTGTAGTGGTAAGACTTAAATAAAAATAGAACTGTTCTACTGAATTTGGCATAAACGTCAGACCAGTCAAAGACTGCGTTTGCTTAACTGGACAACGTTGAATCTGGTACAGTTAGGAGCACTTTTGCTTGCCGTGAACTCCAGTTAACTGTAAATTGACTGCTTTGAACAATAGGTCAGATTTGATAAGAGCCAGTTATGGGACTTTTAGAAGTGTCTGAAAGTTTATGACATTCTGCACTAGTAGTTAGTCTGTAGTGAAGTGTGCTGGTAGAACTTTCGGGTAAGAATTCTGTGGAGAACTAAATACAAACATAAATGTTAAAGTTTCAATGGAAAAGGCAGCAATGTTAGACATTTTTGGTACAGGAAAACTTGGTCAGGTTTTGTGGACGAGAATGTGGTCTACAAAACGAAGAGTTTGTAGTTCTCTGTGGTGACCAGGATTCAGGATATACTTTGTATAATTTGTAAAGGAATTCAATTCATATTCAGGTGTACCATACTAATTACAGTAGAGGGTTTTACTTTTATGTAGATGTGAGGATTCCTTGTACTGTGCGGGAAAACCTCAGTAGTGGTTAACTTCTCTTGTAGAATTTAATGTTGACTGAACTAGTTTCATGATATATTTTTATAATCAGAGTTAAATCTGAATTCATTGAATGGAATGGTTCATTTTATAAGGAAATGCACGCTAGTTTTAGTGTGATGAAATAGGCGTATGATTTTTACTTTAATTTACTCTGTTTTCCACCTCCATTCCCAATTCCTGTCTTCCACCGTACTGTCCAGCCACTCCAACTCCCTCTTTAGAAAGCCTCCCGTGTCTGGCTTCATAGCCAAATTTGTATAAAATCAGTCACATCAACATAGAGCATTTTTTTGGAGAATATAGTCAGGTTTAATCTGATCACTTCGTGTTTATTTCTTGAATATCCAAACGAGAGTAGAGAAGAGGGAATTAGGACCCACAGGTAACGTTGGTACTTTGTACAGATCACAAGTCTTGTAGTTCTTTGAGTTTCTAAGAGATTGCTGCCAAGATTAATGTTGTTATTGAGAGAATGAAGTTTGTCCATACAAGAGTGTCACAACAGCAGTTTGATTTTTGGTGTAGTCTTCAAGGAATGCAAAATGATTGCACAGGATATCTGTTCTTGATATGAAAAGCCATTTCATATTGGAAGTTTGTGAAGGGGAGGCTTCTTGATCTTGAAACAAACTTGAATAAACCACTTGCCTGTTTGTGTAGAAATCTTAGGACACTATCAAATTAGGACACTTGTAAGTGTCACTTCAGAGAACCAAGATGTAAGTGAATCATTAGGGGTACTTACAATCTAAATAGGAGAGTTTAAGTTGTGAGGTACAAAAGTATTTCTGTATAGTGCCTTGAATTGATGTTACCAGGATCTGATTTAGTGTTTTCCTTTCAGGCTAAGCACCTGGGGAATGATACTCGCTTGGAGGAAAAGAAGAGTTATAATTCCTGTGTGTTGTGTACTTGATGGGACTGACACCTCAGTACGTTTTATACTTGCGGCCAAGAAGACCCGTTTATCATCTGGATCAACATCCTTTAATGGTAAGATCTAAATGAAACTAGAATTATTCTACTTTTGTGTAAGTGTGAAACTAGTGCCTTTGATTATCTGTATAACATTGAAACTGGGGCAGTTAGGAACAACTCTGTTTGCCCGTTAACTCCATTAACTGTAAATTGGCCATGTTGAACGATAGGTTTTTTGAAGGTCAGGTATTGGACTTTTAGAAGAATTTGAAAGATTGATATTCTGCACAAGTGGTCAGTCTGTAGTCAAGTGTACTTGTAAATCTTTTGGTTATGAATTCTGTCGGGACAGGTATGGAGAACTAAATGCTATCTGAAATGTTGAATAGTGTCAGTGGGAAAAGCAGAATTTATTAGAGACTGTTTTACAGTGGAGATGGTTTCGTTAGGACCACCCAGAGAAATGTCATCATGTATTTTAGGGGAGGATGTGGGCTACAAAACTAAGAGTTTGTAGTCATATCAGAATATTCTTTGTACAATTTTGATACGAATTTGATCCATAATCAGATGTCTTCTAGAAATTAGAGCTTTGTACTTGCATGTAGATGTGAGGATTCCTAGCATGGTGTAGCAAAATAGTCAGTTAAATGTAGGTATATACTGCTGAACTACGAGGTTCATGTCTGTAGAACTTACCTAATAGGTACATTAGTTTGGGCATAATAGTTATTCAGGAGTACCCACTGTGTAGTTCAGCTGATGACACTCATATATAGGCGAATTCTGGACATTTCAAAATTGAAAGCCTCCACAACGAAGTGTTCTGAATTTTGAGAAAATTGCAAGTTTTACAGAAGCTCCTCTATTGACTGGCAAGTAAAAACTGTATGGTGGGCTCTGCCACAATCCAAAATACATCAACCATATATACATGGTTAGAATACAGTACTTATGTAGAATTAATGTTGCCGTATGCAAGTTCACAGATTCAGAGGTAGTAATATTTGCAAATACTGTAGTACTGCTAAAACGTTTGGTATGCCCTGGACAGTTTATATCTGCAAACTCAGGGAAAAGTCTTTGTGCTAACTTTGACTTCTCCACAGGAATTAACACTGGGTTTTCTGTGTCCCTAGCATTTCCAATATGAAGTATTAGCCTTAGGCATCTTCATAGCTTGGTAATCGTAATCTCCAGTGGTTTGTTTGTTCTGCCTGTGTCAATCAAACTTTGACTTTCCTGCTCTTCAAAGTTGAGCTGTATCAGAAAATTTTGCTGTGAGATTGTAGCTCCTGAACTGCATTGTAGATTTGTGATTACTGCATTTGTAGTGAGTCAGTCAGGACTCCATTATCATAGGACAATTTTGATTTGCAGAATAGTTATAGTGAATTGGAGACAGGCCTGTATTATTAGTGGGCCACCTGTGATGTGCCTACGTTGTTTCTGTAGTACCTTTCCACATTGTTACTGAATCAATCTTAATGCACTGGGCACTTGTACTGACATGAGAGATAGGCTAAGATTATTCATGGATGACCTTTGACCTTTTAAATTCAATACTGAAGGACCACATTTTATTTCAGGATGAAACTAATGCAATAAAGAAGTCCCATTTTGATGTTGAGTTTGCTGGACTGAAATGCAGATGAAAGATATTTGAGAGTCCCCATTTGACATGAGGTTTGCTGAACTGCAATGTAAGGTAAGTCTTCATAGAAACTGTAGCCTCTCCTGTGATATATATTAGTTTTAATTTCTTATTTTTGAAAAGTGCAAGGTTTGGAACTGGCAATGCTTAGATATACAGTAATAGTCGTCTTTCAGTTATTCCAGTTTAAGCAATTGGCTATCACACTTGCATTGGCTTATTTATATTACTTTTTCATATTTTCAGACTATTTTTCCCTTGTTGTCTTGTCTTGATGATCTGGGGTTTATGAACCCAACATGGCATCAGAATATAATTGCAGTAACTCCAATATGGAGGTGAATTCAGTTAGTTCTTCTAATGCTGCTAACTCTTCATTTAGAGGTATTTCATCGGCAGGTTTGGGAAAGGTCAGTGGTTGAAATTCCTTCTCAAAACTGAGAGAAGAATCTCGGTTAGTTTCACAGAAAAAAACCACCGTATAGAACTTAGGTTTTTTTTAGTTTTCTGTAAAAGAAAACTATTGTGACAGTTTTGTCTGTCCATTGGCACTTTTTCTGTCCACCATCAAATCTTAAAAACTGGGGCTAGAGGGCTGCTAATTGGTATGTTGATCGTCCACTCTCCAATCATCAAACTTACTAAATTGTAGCCCTGTAGCCTCAGTAGATTTTATTTTATTTAAGGTTAAAGTTAGCCATAACCATACTTCTGGCACCGATATACTCTAGGTACCAACAACACAGGCCATCACTGGACCGTGGCAGAGTTACATGGGCAGTTGTTGAAAGTTTCATACAGCATTATGCGCTGTAAAGAAAACTCGATTGTGCCGAAGAAACTTTGGTGCATTTTTACTTGTTTTTTCTTCTGTATGCTTTAGAAATTATGAAGTTTATTATCACTACGCACATCTGTGTGAATCTTTCTTCAATTACCGGTTTTAAAGGATAAAACCTGAAGTTTTAGTTGTCATATAATAGTCACTTTTATACTTCTTGAAATCTGAAGTACCTCCTATAGTACATAAGCATTTAAATGATTATCATGTTCTTGAAGTTTAGTAGGACACCTCAAATAGAATCTTCCATTGTAGGTCTACACGAAATTTATATATTTTGATTGGAGCACGAGCTTAGTTATTGAAAGATTCAAGACTCTCTTTGGTCCAGATTAGCACCCTGGGAAAAAGAGGCATATAGGAATACCTACTGCCTAATCTAGATGGGTTTGAGAATTAAGTATCAGGTCTGTGAAACTGTGGAAGGGTGAGGAGGTTAGTGAACTTGAACACTAATGAGTTTAAACTCTCAAAGAAGTCAGGTTGATGACCACTAACTATGACCCCTGTGTTGGGGTAGTGCCGTCAGTGCACCTCATGCTGTGCACTGTAGGCATTACCGAAAGTTCTTTGCAGCATTCCTTTGATCCCTAGGTGCAACCACTGTTCCTTTTACAGTGACTCTGTTCATATTCTCTTCCATCTTACTTTCCACCCTCTGCAAACAGTTGTTTTGTAGTTCAGCTGTGAGGTTTTCCTCCTGTTGCACATTTCAAACTTTTCAATCTCAATTTCCATTTTCAGCTGAATGACCTCGGAGGCTCCAGTGCTTGGCCTTTGACCTAAATTTTATATTCCATTGCATTAGAGAATAACGACGAAGAGAAAAACTATGAAATGAATCAACAGAAAGGCATTTGAACTCATTTGGAACTGCTTGGTACTGAATATCACAAAAATAATGGGAATAATTGTTGAAATGAACTGCATATCTTGTACTCTTGTCATTTTTCTCTTCCCCATCCTCTGCAATTGCTACTTATTTAAGGTGAAGCTTACATACTGTTAAAGTTAGCTGATATCTGTGCACCAATAGCCAAGGAGATATACGCTGACTTTAACAGTAGGTAAGTATCCAAATAATACATTCGTTTATGAAAATTTATATTATACATTACATCTCGAGCACAGTTACGCACCTTATAGTGTTTTTCGTTTTTAGCGTGTTTGTACCAGCCACTTTTGGATGGTATATTTTTCAATATTTTGTATTATTTTGACATTTCATTCTGTCAAGTATCTGTAGTTTTCCTCTTTGATGTTTTCCCTTAGTATCCAGTTCGCTTTCTGATGCCTCTTGTATTCAGTGTTCCTTACCTGAGCTGATGGTACAATTTCCATAACGGAATTGATTCATTTCTCTGTTGTCTTTCAATATTCTATATCAAGGGACTTTGGTCCTCGTCTCTAGCGGAATTTCAGTGCCGCCTTCCATTCCTTGTGTTGTTTTCAAAACCATATCTTTCTTTCAAGTTCCCAAAACCAACTGTTTCTATGCAACCGTCTTGGTTCCCTTTTGCCAGTGCGTTGGAGTATATTAAACCAACAGTCTTGTGTTTCATCTGGTCCTAGATGTGGTCATTATTGAATAAGCGTTACTCTGTGCCACAAGATTAAAATCAGTTTCATTGTGTGTTCCTCTGTCCCACTTTCAACACAGGTGCTTTTACACCAGAGTTTGTGCCACAGATGTTTACATTTCTTGCGATGTTGAAATGTCTGTTGAACCCATTTTCATTGAGCTTAATGAATTTCTGTTTGCGTTTTTCCTGGGTGATGCTGAGCACTTCATGTCTGCTGGAAAACTTACCGATATAAGAATTCGTATGTGCTCTGATCTTGAGCTGCTGTTGCGGTTCAGGTTAGCCTGGTGTTGACGTTTCTTGCTTTGATCTTTACTTATGAAAGCAAGAGTCAGAAATTCTCAGTAGATTGAATTTCCATAATGAAAATAATTCCGGTTCATTAGTTGTCACTTGTATGACTAAGATACAAAGTTTAGATTGTAGTAGTAAAGCCACATTGAGTAGTGAGTTTTCTGGGATTGGACAATGTCATTAAACATACATACCTCTGGAAAAGTTCAGTGTGAAATTATTGATAATTTTCAATTTTTAAATTTAATTTGTATTAATAGGAGTTTTGTTTTATAGGAACGAGGATGCTGGGAGCTGCCAGTGGTCCTCAGGTCTTCTTACATACAGATAGTACAGGCACTACCATTCAAAAGAACAGACAAAAAATGTTATGGGCATTCTTCAGGAAACCATAGGCGGGCTCTGATTCAAGTCCACACATTTGCAACTAAGAAGACTTGTTATGTATGGCCATCAATCACATGCATCCAGGTTGGGAACTGTGTATGATTTGAGGTTTTTTATGTCGTAAAATTGAGACGTGATTGTTTTCCCCACTTTTAGTCCAGTAGAATTAGGGCTGAACCTAGAAAAAATTTAGATGGATTGACAATATACTTTTTCTAAAGAATTTTATGAGCTTTTCGATGGTGCATCTTGTCACCTTGTATCTGTTGGGCAAAAAAAGTTACGAAGCAAAATATAAAGTACATTGGCAAAATTTTATGTTGCCAAAATTACGTGTTAATGAACTTCAAATGATCATAACTTGGGAACTTTTAAAGTTAGAACAATAATTTACCAACCAAAATGTAGCTCATTAGGATATATATAAATAGGTTTAATTTCAAAGTCACTAAATCATGATTAATACAAATTTTGAGAGGAGATAATTACATGCTCTATGTGGGATGGAAATCGGTTAAAAAAGTCAATTATGGCCTAAATCTGGTTTAGATTATATAGTTGCATTGTTTTAACCCATCCATATTCAAATATTAGTCATTGTTAAAGGGAAGAAAACAATTACATTTTTACCAAAAAATTTTTGTCCCAAAATTTACTTGTAACTAAAATTAAAACCATCGTAAGTTGGGACCTATGGAAGATGCAACGTTAAGACCCCTTAAAATGTAGCTTTTTGATGGGCTCTTTTGTTTCATATAAGAAAAAAACATTATTGAAAATGGGCAAGGTCAATAATGTTTGAAAGGTCACTTTGACCCCCACAAATTTCTAAAAAAGTTTGATATATTCACAGTGAATATATTCACTGTGAATATATCAAACTTTTTTACAATTTTCATGCGCTTTTCATTGGTGTATCTTGTGAAATTCTATCCGTTTGTCAAAAGAACTGTATGGTATTCATCAAAATTGAAGCTAATTGCAAACAAGCCAAAAATAAATGTAGAACAATTATAATAAAGCAAAAATGTAGTTTCAACCGAGAAATTTTATCGTATTCAGATTGTTTTAAAATACTTGGTATTTCATTGATGGTTTATAAATAATCAAACCACAAAAGAGCATTAGAGCTACACTGCATAAACATTCTAAAAAAGTTGTAGGAGTAAATCTAAAATGAAGCTCTACTAGAGAGATTCATTTTCTCGTATTACCTCAGAGTCTTCAGATTCTGGTGCATTGGAGCACGTGATTCCATGACAGTCTTTGCATGATGGTGTACATTGCAAACCAGCTTTTCTACAGGAACACCTGTTTCCACGTTGTCCTTTACAACCACAGCGAATAATTTTCAATAACTCTGCCGGACCAGTAGCAATATCAGTTATGGGGGGTCTGAACTTACCATTACACATTTGCCAGCCCCAACTAAGTGGTTCAATATCAGTATCACAAAGTGCCGTCCAAACCTGAATTTGATGATAGACCCTCAGTCCATGATAGAATGCTGCTCTTGGAGACGGAGGAAGCAAAGCAGGGTCAATTTTAGGATCTATCAGCAGCCGCCATTGCTTCATAGGCTAATTTTGTCTCCTTATTTGCTGCTGCTGCAAGGTACATACATGTTGCAGAGTACAAGAGCTCAAAAACTCGTGTAGCTGCACCCCCAATATCTTGGCAATCCATATCTTCCAAGTAGAACTGGTCTGCTGCAACTTGCATGAATTTTTCAATTTGGACAGGATTGACATTTTTTCCAAATTTGTATATGATGCAAGTAGTGTCACACCCAGTAAAGGTGTGAGCAAATAACATGTATTTCATGTGTACTTTATTACAAGCTTCAATGATGTCATTGATCCTATAAGAGATAGGCCCCTTTGTGTCCGTAAGAATTCTTGTGGTCTTCAAGAAAATGTCTTGACAGTCATTTTGAAAGGAGAAGACAGAGGATATCAGTACACATATTTATGAAATTATTGCAAGCCATAAGATTTTAAACAAGTTCTCTGTTCATCCGTTAAGTGTAGGGGAAAAAATCAAGACATCAGTGAAGAACATGATATAATTGCAACCCACCTCGTCGCAGCTTACAGCAAAACCAAGTCTGGATAGAAGGATGTTGAGCCACTTTGATGCTAATCGGTTGTCTGCCGCAACTGCTAACCCAAACTGTAATGGCATTATGGATATTGGTTGTGCACCAGCAACTGTTGCTTGAGATACTGAGGCTTGCTTCACTGGATGCTTTGTAAGTTCACCAACAAACATTTTTAATAGAACTGGTACATGGCAGTTGGTGGTATCTTGAATGTCATCTACGGTAGGATAGTACTTTGTTCCCTGTTCATGGTTTTTTATCTCGTTTTTGATCAGTTTGCCTGCTGCTATAATTACACGTTGGGCCTCATCATTTGGCTCGGATTTGTGTTCGTTGTACCAGGTTTCTGTTAAAATAGCACCAATGTTATTAAGCAGTATAATGTCACTCAGTCCACTTCTACTAACAAATTCCACACTCTCTCCATATTTTTAAGTTTAATTTTAGTCATTTTTATGCAGTAAACCTCTTCACTTTGTTTTTCCATGAGTTCTTGAAATTCTTTAACAGTATATGAATCCATATCATCTCCAAAATCTGACATGTCTTTTCAAAAGCATCAACTATGAGATTTAGGTCTTCCTTTCGATGAATACTTAGGTAGAGGATTTTCAAAGCTTGACCTGCACGACATATGATATTCAGCCTCTGCTGCAAGAAGGTACCAACACCCAAAAGCCTTCTTTCTATAATTTTTCAAAATTCTCCTCTCTAACCTTGCATAACTCAAGGGTCTTAATGAAGATTTTTGTATCGTTTGCGGACACTTCCTCAAAGTCTCGTCTGTATCGAAGTTTTCCATCAAAAATACAGGCTTTTCCACAGTAGAAACACTGACCTTTAAAATCAAATTTTTGAACTTCTAATCTTGAAATACGCTTAGAAGACCCTGGCTCATTTTCCACTGTGGCTTTATGTTTTGCACGCGATTTGTTTTTTTGGGAGAGTTCGACAAGATATTATAGGCACATGATGCTGTTTGTGCTCATTTAACTTTGTGGCTAAGGTATCCCATTTTAGTTTTGTGGCTTCCATCATACTTCAGTCATGTGTAATCATTCTTAGGTCCCCTAAATAAGAAAATAAAGTAGAATATGTTGTTGTGAAATTTAAACAGTATTAACAGGAACTTTTAATGCAATATGAAAAAGTTTTAAATTTGCAGTAAAATATTTGCAACCTTTAGTTACCTTGAAATTAACCCTCAATGATATTATATCTAATATCAAATGAAAGTGCTCATCACAAGCTACAATTTAGTGGGTGAACTGTTGTTCTAACTCCAATACTTCCCAAGTCATGATCATTTGAAGTTCATTAACACGTAATTATGGCGACAGAAAATTTTGCCAACGTACTTTATATTTTGCTTCATAATTTGTTTTGCCCAACAGATACAAAGTGACGAGATGCACCATCGAAAAACTCACAAAATTCTGATTGAGAAAAAGTATATTGTAAATTTATCTAAATTTTTTCTAGGTTAGCCATTTTTTTGCCCAAGTTCTACACGACTATTTTCTGTGACTGATAACATCCAGAGGATCACAGCAGATTTTTCCAAAAACAGACCGAACTCACCCAAACCAAGGGACTGATTATGTGCGCTTGGAATCTGTTTTATTACCACTGTAGTTTTGTAGTGACTTAAACAGATAACTGTAAGCGCTTCTGTATGGCAGCAATTCAATGTTTTGATTTTTGGGGCTGTTGGGATGTGACTCTTAAGTTAGCCACCTGTCGTAATGGCGACAAGGTGCACTTGCTATTTTGTGAGCGTATTTTTAACCTGGCCAGAACTTTACTTTACTGTAATTCAAATATACAGTAGATAGAATATTGAATCAAAATGTTTGTGTACAGGCATATGTAAATTAATGTTTTATCCTTATAATGAATTGTAATACAGGGTGAGCTATGGACGATGTTAGCAGAGAATTTGGAACAATAAAATTGGGTTCATTGTAGCTTTTGTATCTTTTACCAGAATTGCTGTCACTTTTAGATCTAGATTTCTTTTATGTAGTTGACTTGTTGAACCATGTTTTGGATACTTGGCCTTGCAATATGTAAGAGTGGTATATATCACGTCCTTTTAGCACATATATGAAAGAGGGTTGGACCTAGCACACTTCCTTGGTATACTACTTTTGTCAGTGTTTTCGTAAGATCAATTTGAATTTATAGTGCGAACACAGTATGTCCACTGCAGGTAGCCTTTCAGATTCTCACTAGCTGCTGTAATTTATTCCAGTGGACTGTCAGTCATTTAAAAGAACTCTGTGTATACCTGTCATGTATTGAAGATCACTACAGGAGTTCTCTGTAGAATACTGTGGACTGTGAATCATTTAAAAGAAGTCTGTGCACACTGTCATTTACTCAAGATCACTACAGCAGTTGCTGTAGAATACACTATATTTTTCTATAAGCTGATCTGATTATCCAGCAAAGCATTTATCATCTCAAGATAACTACTCTAAATTAATGTTCAAGAATACAGTAGCATATTCTAGCATTGTGGATATACGTGATATATTAGAAACAGGCGTATGTTAGCTTAGATTTTGCTAATCAAGTGCTCCTTTCAAAACTGGTTTAACAATAGCTACTGGTGTTGTCTGATGGCTTGAGCCTTGGTTATGGTAGGCCAGAGGCCATGGAATGCTGAATGAGTAGGTTCAGCCCTGTGAAATCCGTTATTACTTGTCAGCTAAAACTTGTCCCTGCCTTCCACTAGGTAAAGAATCTAGGATTACTATTGCAACCAACAAAGTAATTGCAAAGGTTCCTGAGTCTTGTTATAAGATTGTAAAGACCAGATAAACCAGGTATGTAAGAATAGTCACTCTTCTTCAGAATCCATAAAGAGAAATCTTAATTCTAGGCCCAATAAATTTGGCACAAATCTCTGTCCTTGTAATGTGAATACATTGCAAGGTCAGACAAAGAGTAAACTGGCTGGAATTGGGATATGACATCATTCAGTAGAACTGTAAAGATCTTAGGACTTGGTCTAAAGACCTCACGTTATTAACAGTCATATTCCAGGTGGTGTGTGCCTTCAAGAAACCAAAGTAGGTGATGCATTATACAGCAGTTGCTAAATGTATATGTATTGTCTGAATGTGAGATGACCATTTTCTCCCCAGGTCCAGATCTACTTTAAATGAGATTCAAGCATTAGTCAATCAGTTCCCTCAAGTTTTTCAGCTTCTTGGGATTTTAATTCCCACAATCCACTTTGCTGTGGAGATTTTTTTTTATGCAGGAGGAAGGATCGTTGATGATAGCCATTCCAATGATCTTACTCTTATAATGACGGATCGATGACATTTCTTAATATCTATCCCAATGACTCCTGTTCGAGACTTGAGCATTTGTTCTTCTGTCGACTGTACTCGTATTTCAGTTGGTCTGTTGATGAATCTTTGCTTGGGTGTGACAATTTTCCTTTTCATTTAAAGTTCTTTTGAATTGACAAGCATTTGTTCCCCCTCTGTCAATTCTGATTTTAATTGGGCTGTTGGTGAATTCTGGCACAGAAGTGATGATTTTCGTCTTCCATTAACTGGTAGGTACAGGAAACAGGTTGGGCTTAACGTCAAGACCTTAACTTTTTTCAGAATTTTGAGTCCCACTTGATTTTGATTCCAGAGACCAAAGGCAAATTCTGCAGACCTGTTCTTCGATGGGGTAAGACCTGTGGGCTTTTAAGAAAATGTTTTTGACGTAAATATAACTTGTGCACAACAAAATTAATTACTAATAGTAATAGTTAATAGTAAGTAGTAGTCTAATTAGTAGTCATTAATAGCAATAGCCGAGCCATGGCTAATTAATAGCTATTTTAGACATTTTTATTTATTTTGGCAAATATTTAATTTGGGGTATTGGTAAGTGGGCATAGGAACAAGCCTGGGCAAGTGACCTACCACAGCAATACCCTAGGTCAGGGTATTCTGGGTATCAAGGAATTCGGGACAATTTTGAGTAATATGGGCCAGTTTTAGCCACCAGGGTTTGGTCACGGCAAACTTGGGCCTCTTCTATAGGTTGTTTTTCTAATTACAAAGCCTAAATTGTGTAATTAGTAATTAAGTGTTATTAGGGTATGAACTTGGAATTATACAGAATTTCTAGTTATTTACAACATTGTTGGTAACTCGGTATTATTTTACTTATGGACATTAATTGCTTTCAACATAAAATATAGGTTTTTCTGTTGTATTATGATGTGATTTGAATGATTTTGAGGTTCATTTCCATCGCAAATGAATACTTATCCTTCCCCGGCAAATGATATACTGTATACAAAGTTAATAAAATTACGACTTGTCAGAATACTGCACCCCCCCCCTCTCCATAGCTAATACAGCAAAACTATAATCAGTAAACACAGTTTTGCCGTATTAGCTATGGAAAGGGGGGGGTGCAGTATTCTGACAAGTCGTAATTTTATTAATTTTGTATACAGTATATCATTTGGCGGGGAAGGATAAGTATTCATTTGCTATGGAAATGAACCTCAAAATCATTCAAATCACATCATGATACAACAGAAAAACCTATATTTTATGTTGAAAGCAATTAATGTCCATAAGTAAAATAATACCGGTAACTCTAAGCTGGCTGTCTGCAGTGAGCTAGCCTACAGCAATTGACGTTTTCCCGTTTTCCCGTTTTCCAATGTTATTTTACCTGCTGAACAAGAGTTTAAGGTAATATTTTGTCGGTCGGCTGTAACTAAAACGTAATTGACCCTTGAAAACTACACGTCTGTACCAGTGGGTCACACACGCTCGGGGTTAAATTACAGTTTAGCAGCCGACCGGCAAAATATTACCTTGAAACTCTTGTGGAGCAAGTGAAATAACATAGGAAAACGTCAAATGCCAGTCTCTCGCAGTCCTGGCGAAGGGCAGAAAACCGGCAACTGCCGAGTGCTGATTGGTGTACCAAAAGCTAGCGCGTGCGTCTGAGAATCGGTAGTACTGGTAATGAATGCAAAGTGCCTTTGGAACGGCTCCCACCATCCATTTATTCGCCCTTCTTTTTACGCTTGTTTTTCGTATTCCAAATGACGTATGTAACGGGAAAGACAGCACTAAGGTACTGAAGCCTTTTCCCAAGTTATTTACCCCACCAAAAATCCCAAATTCCCAACGGGTCTCCCTTACTGTTAGCCATTCTCGAAAGGGTTTTACCACACCACTTCTGAGATCATTTGCAGCTTAATTACAGCCGA
This sequence comes from Macrobrachium rosenbergii, assembly GCA_039081455.1. Lineage (NCBI taxonomy): Eukaryota > Metazoa > Arthropoda > Malacostraca > Decapoda > Palaemonidae > Macrobrachium > Macrobrachium rosenbergii. The sequence goes on along the minus strand of JANJGK010002521.1, from coordinate 8,134 downwards.
GTGACAAAATATTACTTTTAAAGTTTTGTCATTTCAAAGCCTAAATTGTCTAATTATCAATAATTAAGTCTTATTAGGGTACTGGTAGGCTGGGTTTGAATGTTGGACCACTAGGACATGACCTTGGGATTCTGCAGGATTTCTAGTTATTTAGCAACTTAGGTTTAAGGATGTTTTGGTTTTAATTGACAAACAAATGCTCGTTATGTCGCATGTCCTGTATATGGAAGTATCCGGCTTATAATCTATAAACTTTAAGTTAAAAGTCATATTAATGTATTTATCTTATGATTTTGATATGACTTTTAACTTAAAATTTATAGGCTATCTGTAGATACATCCAATTGCAGGTTAGTTAAGTTGCTGCCCTGTATATAGAAGTATCCAGCCTATAACCTATAAGCTTTGTTAAAAGGCATGTCAAGATATTTATCTTATAAAATTGATATTGTTTTCCAATTTCAGTCGACCATCTTGGTATTAGTTGCGTCATTGGTAAAAAAAAACAATTATATATGCTAATTACTAATGGATCTTTATAGTTTTTGTGTAAAATATAATATTGATGTTTAAAGTAACCTGTATAATGGTAACGATAACACTAATGGTTCTCAGTATTGAATAACGTGTCAAAAATTTGAATAAGGTGTCAAAAATTTGAATAAGGTGTCAAAAATTTGAATAAGGTGTCAAAAATTTGAATAATGTGTCAAAAATTTGAATAAGGTGTCAAAAATTTGAATAATGTGTCAAAAATTTGAATAAGGTGTCAAAAATTTGAATAAGGTGTCAAAAATTTGAATAAGGTGTCAAAAATTTGAATAAGGTGTCAAAAATTTGAATAAGGTGTCAAAAATTTGAATAACATGTCAAAAATTTGAATAAGGTGTCAGAAATTTGAATAATGTGTCAAAAATTTGAATAATGTGTCAAAATGACCCTCAAAGAAGAAAGGTTTAGGAATTTGTTGAGCTCAAGTATTTTTTTTTTTTTTTTGCTTTTTGTTTTATGAAGCTTACCAAGTATGGATATGTAAAGCTTACTGCACCATACTTTTCTTCACAAAGCTTACAGTACCATACTTAACCTCAAAAGTACTGTAATTTGCAACTCGTGCAAGTAATTACGACAGGAAATTATGAGACGGTAAATTTACAACTAAAAGTTCTCGGGAGAAAATAAGATGCATCACAGAACAGTCATTGATGTGGTGAATTAATTTTCTATTATTAACGCAGGTATTTTATTTGAAGCTGAAATGTTGCCCCGTATTTTGTTTCAATATATTAAATAGCTGAAATATGCTTCGTCAAATATAGACTCGCTGGATATTAAAACTGTCTTTCAAAAGTATACTATAGTGTGAAGGAATTGACAGTCTACCCACCATTCCACAAGATTTTTTCTATCGTGTTCGGATTTCAAACTGTGAAACAAGCTTAGGATTGTGTTTAACATCTGAAGTATTGTTACTGTATTTGCATTGGACATTACTGATGGGTGTTGAAAACTTTTTCCTGAGAAATTTAGGTGTAGTGCCACAGTAAATGTCTTTATATATATGTCAGGCCACAGCAGTAGTGCTCGTTTTGTTTTTTAAATACAGAGTTGGATAATAATTTTGTCATTACTGCAATATAACAAACTGCACTGTGTAGTTTTTATTGCCTCATAGCAGCTGTAGAACCTAAGGATTGTTCTGTACAGTTTTGTGGCGATCAAAGACTTCTTATCCGTAATGATTTGTGTCGAATCCTTTTTTGAAATAAGTTATTAATGTAGATTCATTTTTTACAGACACCGCATGCTTCAAGGCCTACAGTTGTTTAGCTTTTAAGTCATTTCTATAGATCCATAAAAGACAGTTTGGTACAGTTCAAATTTTTGATAGATTGGATGTCTGACTTTACTTTCTAAAACAGTGAATAAGTGATATAATATTGATGCCACTGCTTGTAACAAAGAGATTTTTTTTTTACTTTCATGTCACTAAATTCAGATACAGCATTTGATAAATTAGTAAACCCAGTTGTCTAACATACAACCTAGATAAGAACTTGCCCGTAGCAAAACTATTAAGTGATCTATTATTTCATGTGTATCGTTTTGAGATAAGTTGTAAAAATCATAAAAAAAATGTATTGCTTTGACAGTAAATTAAGATAGCAAAATCAGTAAGTCGAAATACTCGTAGTGCTTTAAATTCAGAATTGCAAAGTAAACATGTTTAGGTTATGTTTTTGCTAGGTATTATTTTATATAAGAATCATGAAATTAATAGTCGAGTTTAAGACCATAGTTTGTTAGCTATGAAAAATACAAAGTAATTTAAAAATTTGTCAATTGAGCTAATTGTAAAATGTATCTTCGTGACGTAAACTTCGTTCTGCTTGTATGAAAATCACCAGTTCCTTTTTTGATTAGCGTAACACGAAAAACTATAAACCTTGTCAGATTTTTAGGAAATCGGATTACTGTATATTGTGTTCAGATACAACTTGGACTGTGTCAGATGGATTTTGTAGATGTATCGAAATGACTTAAACTTCGGTGACAACGACCGTAGCAAAAGGACCAGACTGCTGTTTCAACCAGGAAGATCGATGTTGAGGAAAATAGTATACTGCATTCGACCTTCGCAAATGAGACAGAACTCATCCACTGAAATTGGTAAGTTTATGAATTTTATGAACTTTGTTTTTCTTATCTGAACTTTGTTTTTCTGATCTTGAAAACAGGTCATTAGTCTGTCAATAAATTAAGGGTCAACACAATTGCAAAAGTATATTATTGGATGTCATATTCAGTTGTCAGTCATTGCTATGAATGCTGTCTGTCTGGTTTTATATGTTTCATATTTAGAAGATGGGAATAAGTCAGTAAGGTTTATGCAGTACTGAAATCTGCTTTACCCTCCAGACGTATCAGACTAACTAATAAATAAGTGACTAGGGTTAGGAACTTTACCTTTAGAGTAATATTTTGAACTTTAACCTTTAGAAAAATGCTATATCGAAAGTGTAAGAGGGTCGATTCCACTAGTATTTGCATATTTGGTCATCTTGTAGGTAATTAGGCGACTGAATCTTGATCAGCATTTGAGGGCAGATATTCTCGGGAGGTGGCACTGTGCAGGGTGTGTCGTAACAGGTTTTAAGCAATAAAAATAATGCAATTAGCTCCATATAGATGCTACAAAAAAGAACGTCTTATATTGTGTCTGTTGTATTTGGGAAATAACATTCTGAAACTGTCAGATACTGTGTCAAGTATCACTCGCTCTCTCGCTCTCTCTCTTTTAGCCACAAACACCTTCTTTGTTGAGGCCCCTAAATTCAAGTTGTCAAAGTGCAAAGCTGAGATTTTATACTCGTTCGGTCAAGAGTTCGAAAGATAGAAAGTTATTTAGGCGTAAAAATATATATATCACTGGTGGATAGCATCGACTCTGTTGATTGTGTTTTGTAAAGGTCTGCGCATTCCAGTAATGCTACAACATCATTGTAAATCATAGGAAAAAACTCGCATCAGTTAGTGGTAGATGGTACCAGATTATGTCTCTTGGCATGACATGGCTGTTCCCCTGCTTATTCGATTCCATGTCCTAATTACAAGGAATTTGCTGTTATGTTTCAAGAGTCTTTAGCTGCAACCCCTTTTATTCCTTTCACTGTGCCTCCTTTCCTAGTCTCTATTCCGCCATATTCCCCACCCTCCCCTAACAGGTTTCTCACGGTGCAACTGTGAGGTTTGCATCTTGTTTCACCTTTAAAATTGGAACCTCAAAGCTTCAAGGGAAGGTGCAATGCTTTCTACCCTAAAGCAGTTATCCTTGTCTTTTATCATTTAATTACATTTTTATCTTTATTTATTATTGGGTTAATTTATTTGTTCTTTTCTAATAACTCTTCTTTTGGTATTTCCCGTTACTCCTTTCAAATGAGCACCGTATTCCTTGAAAGGGTGAATTTCAAGTCAATGGCTCCTCTGGGATTTTAAGAAAAGGGTTCTTCTTCTGAATATTAATTATAATAATGGAGAAACATCCACAGTTACATATATGTACATATAATTAAAGATAAATCTGTACAGAAAGCTTTCAGGAAGCCGTTCGATTCCCCTTTTCAATACAGAAAGCTCTTGGGAAATGTTTGATTCCCTTTTTCAATACAGAAAGCTTTTGGGAAACTGTTCAATTCCCCTTTTCAATACAGAAAGCTCTCGGGAACTGTTTGATTCCCCTTTTCAATACAGAAAGCTTTCGGGAAACTGTTCAAGTCTCCTTTTCAATCCGATTGAAAAGTGGAATCGAACAGTTCCCGGAAAGCTTTGTCTTTAATTATATGTACGGTAGATGTACGTAACTGTGGCTTTGTTTCTCCTTTTCAAGACCCATGCTACTGTGAGTATTTTTTAAATAATAATATGTAATAATAATATACTCTCAAGTTTCACTTTTAGCACTGAATGATCCCAGTTCCCGTTGCTTGGAATTTGGCCAAATTTGATATTCCTGTTCCCCCACAGGCAGAGATTTTCTCCGAGAATTAAGAACAAGAAAATATTAAGAAATATTGCTGTGTTGAATCTTTGTTCCTCAGAACAGCAGGAGCTTACTTTTTAGTATTGTTCAACATGAACCTGCCACCATAGGGGTACAGTGCCATCAGTGCACTGTAGGGATTACTTAAGGTTCTTTGCAGCATGTCTGCGGCCCCTAGCTGCAACTCCTTTCATTTCTCTTAGTTTACCTCCATTCATATTCCCTTTCTTCCACCTTACTTTCCTCCACCCTCCTGCCAAAATTTCATTTTCCATTCCAACATGGTGTCCTTTCTTATGTCCCTTGCTTGGTGAATTGGAGACCACTGTGGCTTTTGGGAGATTTCTCTTGTGTTGACCAACGACTGCCAACTTCTCGTTAAGACATCATCACCATATTGGCAGATCAGTTCATACCCTCTTTCACCACAGTACCTCTTATCTCCCTCATAACTGACGTAGGAAAATGACCCTAAACTCAGGCGGTTTAGCCCCACCAAAATTATCATCACCCCTGATAACACGTCTTCTCATCCACAACACATTGCTCACTTGCCTCTTGTGTCGATCGCTCAGACCTTCGCCCACGCTCACTTTCTCCACCAACTCCTGAGAGTGAGCCTCAGGATTCTCCACATCCAGTACATATCCCACGGCATACATGCAAGATTCGTCTTACTTTGTAATCGGCTCTGTTCCCATTCGACACAAACATGTACTTATCACTTTCCCCTGGGATTTCCACATCAGCAGCTGACACTTCTACCTCATTTGTCTTCTTCACTCTCACACAACCACCTCCATTTAAGTGCCACTTCACTCCAGCACTTCTGTCTCCCTTCTCTTCTGTCATGTCCTCCCTTTGGTTTACCACTTTCTCGTTTTCTCTCAGAAACTGGTAACCTCACGTAACAACCGCTCGCTGTCACTGTCTGCCACGTGAAACTCCTTCGTTCATACCCCACACCACCTATACACCTATACTACACACCTTGATACTTGTAGCTCCCTTGGGGCTTTGTAGGCATTACTTAAGGTTCTTTGCAGTGCCCCTTTGAGCCCTAGCTGCAACCCCTTTCACTCCTCTTACTGTACCTCCGTTCATATTCTCTTCCTTCCATCTTACTTACCTTAACCCTCTCCTGACAGTTGTTTCGTAGTGCAACTGCTTTGAGGTTTTTCTCCCGTTACACCTTTAAAACCCTTTCACTGTCAATTTCCGTTTTAGTGTCGAATGGCCTCATGGGGCCCAGCGCTTGGCTTTTCTATACTCCGTTCTATTCTGTTTGATACTTTTAGCAACTGCCAGCACCTGCAGGTCTCCAATCCCTGTCACGTCACGTATTTGGTCATAAGGTTTTTTGGTACCTGCCAGATTTTCCTATACTGTACATTCTTGTACAAGATGCTCACGGCACATCTAGTGTCAATCAGAGCTGACAACTCCACTCCCCAACATTCCATCCTGACACTCACACTTTCATTCCTCACCCAACTTACACCCACCAACGCAAAACTCACTCTCGCATTCGTCACTTTCACACCCTCAGTCGCTGGGGGCGCTGGGTCACCCTGGTGAACACTTTACAATCTCTCGCCCTATGTCCCAACTTCCTCCACTTGTAACATCATCCTCTGTAGTACATTCCCTCAGGCAGTGTCCTATTTACAGGGTGCAAAGGAGGCTTCTAATGCCCACCTACATTCTCTCTTCATATGTCCTTCTCATCTTCCATACCTATGACATTTTGATTTCCTGTACCTTTCTTCTCGTACCACTCGCCACGTTCATTCCACTGTTCGTACTATTTCTATCAGGGCTCATACATTGGCCATATCTCGCACTTCTACTTGTGTACTGCTTAATCTTACTACTGCTTCAGTTTATACCCCGTGAATTCCTACCACTTCCACTCATTCCATTGTATTCAACCCTCTTTCAGAATCATTCCTAGTGTTCAGAGAATAGCTCCCACTGCATCTGGGTACGACCCACGTTGCAGTCCTGCCCTGAAACCCATTCACTCTCCCCACATACGCTTGCCTTCAATTCCTCATGTCTTCCACATCCTCAGACTAAAAGTCCTCCTCCTCCACTAATCTACGAACCTCATTCCACTTCAGTCGCTCATTCTTCCATCTCGTCTTTCCCGTCTGTACGTCCTCAAAGTCATTCTTCCTCTTATGCCTCCTTCCCTCTTTCATTCGTCTCGCCTGATGAATCATCCTCTCATTCACAATTACTGTATATACCTCCATCCATCTCCGTACACTCATAATAATCGTCTGGGAAAGGTCCAGCAACTCGCCTTGTAGGGACTCACCCATTCCTTGCAACCAATGCCGCTTACTCTCTCTCTCTCTCTCTCTCTCTCTCTCTCTCTCTCTCTCTCTCTCTCTCTCTCTCTCTCTCTCTCTCTCTCTCTCTCTCTCTCTCTCTCTCTCTCTTGCTCCTTTCTCTTTGTCCTGTCCTTCTCTTTCCCATCTTTTACATCCTCCTCATCCTTTTCCACAGTCGTCTTCTTATCCTTCACACCCTCATCCCTTCCTACAATCACGTTCCTATCGTCATCCTCATCATGGTCAGGGGTCGATCCTGTCTCTCCCATTCCTGCCACCCGTCGCGTTTCCTCGCTCTTCCCAATTCCAGAATTCCAGATCCCAATCTTTCCCATTCCTGCCGCCCGTTGCGTTTCCTCGCTCTTCCCAATTCCAGAATTCCAGATCCCAATCTTTCCTATTCCTGCCGCCCGTCGCGTTTCCTCGCTCTTCCTAATTCCAGAATTCCAGATCCTAATCTTGCATTAAACAGTGCACCTTTCACGATGCACTGTAGGCATTACTTGACAAGGCCCTTTGCAGTGAACCTTCCATGGCCCCTGGCTACTATAACCCCTTCCATTCCTTTTACTGTCCCTCCATCGGTATCCTCAGCGCTTGGCCCGTGGCCGAAATCCTATATGTTAGTCTTGTAATTAAGATGCAGTGCTAATATTAGATCCCTTACAGCAATTATTCTCTTCATATTTTATGTTTTACTTCCATTTCTTTCTATTTCTTCTTTTGTTGTTTATTTATTTACATGTATTTTCTGATTATTATTATCTGCTCTTTATTACGTCTTTCCTCTTGTTATCATCTTCTTCTTCTTCTTCTTCTTCTTCTTCTTCTTCTTCTTCTTCTTCTTCTTCTTCTTCTTCTTCTTCTTCCAGATAAACACGATATGTTGTTCTTTGGAAGCTTCTGAATAATAATATAATAATATTAATAAAACAACTCTCTCTCTCTCTCTCTCTCTCTCTCTCTCTCTCTCTCTCTCTCTCTCTCTCTCTCTCTCTCTCTCTCTCTCAGACTTTCTTGAACTCTATTGAACTCCCTCTTTTGAAGTCTGTTGAACTGTATTGAACTCTCTGTTGAACTCCCTATTTTGAACTCTATTGAGCTCTCACTTTTGAGTTCTGTTTTCGTTGAACTCTCTTGAACTCTCTCTTTTGAACTCTGTTGAACTCCCTTTTTTTTAACTCTGTTGAACTCCCTTTTTTGAACTCTGCTGAACTCTCTCCTTTGAAACTCTTTTGAACTCTGTTGAACT